>RJWM01033177.1:0-20824 GCA_004363535.1 Dasyprocta punctata | reverse complement strand
CGGCACTGAGGATTGAACTCACAACCTCGCACCTGTCAGACAGGTGCTTAAGCCACTGAGCCAAACTCCCAGCCCTGGTTTTTTGAGGCAGGGTCGCACTGTGTAGCTCAGGCCGGCCTTGCGCTCGCGTTGTAGCCCAAGCCAGCTTTGAGGTAAGGCCAATGTTAGTTTGCTTGATTTGACTATTTTGCAATGGATGCATATACCTGACCATCATGTTCGCCATGAACAGATTCACTTTGGCAGATTATTCTTTCATTTTCTTTCTTTTTTCTTTTTTCTTTTTTTTTTTTTTGAGACAGGGTCTTGATATGTAGTCCAGGCTGATCTTGAACCTTAAACTCTCAGTGATCTTCCTGCCTCAGCCTCCTGAGTACTGGGACCACAGGTGTGTACCACCACACCCAGCCCCTTTTTAAGTTTTTTTCCAAATCCTTTTTATTCATAGATAGAAAAAGAAGAAGAAGAAAAAACAAACTACAACAAAATTTTAAAGTACATCAATCAGGGTACTTTTAAAAGAAGCATGTCATGGTTGTTCCATTGTGTCAACCTGAGAAGTTTAGAAGTTTAACTAAGGGATTCAGCAAGGGACCAGGGTCCTTACGTTGTAAACATCCTCAGCCTGTGCAAGCGGAAGGCGCAGAGATGGTGTGAGTGCTGCACCCACCCTAGGGCAGGCAGCCTGCTTACAATATAAGGGAGGAGAAGAGACTTATTCTCCATTTTTGCTCTTGCTGTCTTTGCCGTCTTCTGCTGCTGTGAACTGGTGCCACCCTGCCTCGCTACCCTGCCTTGGAGCCAGCTGAAAATGGACTGAAACTCTACAAACTGTGAGCTAAATAAACCTTTCCCTCTTTAACTTTGGGTGTCAGGTATTTTGCCTCAGCACCGAGAGAAAAGTCATCAAGACAAGGCATAATGAGATTTATTAGGCAGAAATGTAAAAGTCGCCAACCAAAGAAATACATCTCCGGCCCTGGCAAGAGGGGGCGCAGCTCCAGAAGGGCCCTGCGGCCCTGCCTGCCCCTGCCCGCCTCCGGTCTGCAGTTTCTGGATGAGTGATCTAAAGTGTTCTGCCTAAAAACATTCTTTGAACTCTCAATGTGGTCCTTTACCTCAAGACCAGGTTTCTGCCCTAATTTACTCTCTCAACTAAGCCAATTTATGGATTTAAAGCATCTTGGAGGGATTTGGGACGTGATGGCCCAAGATCAAAAGAAACAGAAACTCCCAGCACTCAGGAAGCTGAAGTAGGAGGAGCGTTGTGAGTTCGAGGCCGGCTTGGGCTACAATGCGAGTGCAAGGCCAGCCTGAGCTACATAGTGCAACTCTGCCTCAAAAAAAACTAGGGCTGGGAGTTTGGCTCAGTGGCTGAAGCACCTGCCAGGCAGGTGTGAGGTTGTGTAGTTCAATCCCTGGTTCCACAAAAAAAACAAAACAAAACAAAAAAACAACACCCAGCAGAAACAACCTAGGGAAAACCGACTTGGAGGACTTTGGCTAAGGGCTATAGTCTTTTTTTTTTTCCTTTGTTTTTTGAGGCAGGGTCTCGCTAGGTAGCCCAGGGTAGCCTTGAACTCTTGGGTGATCTTCCTGCCTCAGCCTACCCACTATGTCCTGCTCAGGGTGTTCAAAAAGCTTCTTCCTGCCCCTCTATTCTGCTTTGCTGGCTTTGCACTGACCAGGGATTGCTTAGGGTTTCCTCCCTCCCTTCCTACCAGGGACTGAGCCCAGGGCCTTGGGCTGAGTGATAGCCACGTCCCTCTTTTTCTTTTCTAATTATTACTATTATTATTTGTTTTTGTTTTTGTTTTTGCTTTTTGAGACAAGGTCTCACTGCACAGTTCAGCCTGGCCTTGAGCTCACTAAGTGGGCCAGGCTGGCCTCAAAGTACAACGCTCCTTCTGCTTCAACCTTCAGCCTTCGGAGTGCTGGGATTACAAGTGTGTGCCACCATGCCTGGTGTTTTTTATGTAGTTCAGGCCATCACACCCGGCCTCTTTTTTTTTTTTTTTTAAAGAGGCATAAAGGGAGCCGGGCGTGGTGGCGCACGCCTTTAATCCCAGCACTCGGGAGGCTGAGGTAGGTGGAGCGTTGTGAGTTCGAGGCCGGCTTGGGCTACAACGCGAGCGCAAGGCCGGCCTGAGCTACATAGTGCGACCCTGCCTCAAAAAAACCCAGGGCTGGGGAGTTTGGCTCAGCGGCTTAAGCGCCTGCCCTGGCAAGCGCAAGGTTGTGAGTTCAATCCCCGGTGCCGCAAAAAAAAAAAAAAAAAAAAAAAAAAAGAGGCATAAAGGGATTTATTAGGTAGAAATGCAAAAGTTAACAATCAAAGAAATGGCTTGGGTCCTGGCATGCCCAAGTAGTGCAGACCGGCTTTGAACTCACAGCGAGCCTCTTGCTTGAGCCTCCCAAGTGCTGGCATTATAGACGTGCACCACTACACCCACTCCATGTTTTTATTCTGAGACGAGGTCTTGGTAATTCAGAAAGTTGTCCAGGTGGGGCTAGAACTTGGGACCCTCCTGGCTCAGCCTCCTTCCGTGCTGGGATGATAAGCGTGCGCACCAGGCTTGGTTCGATGTTTGGCTTTCTGAATCACCTTTTGTATTCTTTCAGCTAATGTTTTATTTTTGGAAAACATGACTCGAAGTTCTTTCTGGGCATCGTCCCTGGCACATCTGGACAGGATGTCCCTTTGGTCACTGCCCTGGAGCTCACTTGCCCCTGCCCTGGCCAGACCACTGAGTTCAGTGTCTCCAAGAGTCCAGGCCTTGCCTGGGCCACAAAATGAGCTCGAGGCCACAGAAAAAAACATCCAAAAAGCAGACCAAGGCCCAGGGCACAGCCCTCCTGGGGCACTTCCTGTGTCCATGCCCCGAAGGTCACTCGGCTTCTCTGACTTACTGCCACCTCTGCCACCTCCTGGCTCTGAGAAAGAGGAAGTGAGGCCCGAGGGCTTGGGGACTCAGCCCCACCTGTGGGGTCCGGACAGCGCCCTGCTCATGCAGGTCCCTGGCTCCCACCCCCAGCACCAAAAGCAAAACTGGTGCCGAAACTCGCAGATCGGGACCTTCACCTCCTCAGCCCACTGGCACCGTCTCACACAGAGTCACCATGTGTGGTCTGGGCTGGACTTGAATGACCCCTCTGCCTCAGCCTTCTGGGTGCTGGGATGATGGGCATTTCACCATGCCATTCCCCCGGTCGGTGTACCCTTCCCGCCCTGCCCCTGCTCTTCTGGCTCCCTGTGCCTGGCTGGTGGTACAGACCTCGTCTGCTCTGGGCTTGGCCAGGCTGTGGCAGGGGCGGAATGTCTACCCTTTCTTTCTGCCCCAGGTCATACCCTGGCCCAGAATTTCTGTCCTTTTGAAGGCTGAATAATTTTCCACTGCTTAGGCCAGGCCACGTGTCGGTTTTGTTTTCATTTGTTTTGTTTTTGTTTTGAGACAAGGTCTTGCTATGTGGTCCGGGTTGGCCTTGAACTCATGGCAATCCTCCTGTCTCAGCTTCCTGAGTGCTGGGACGACAGGCATGCTGCACCATGGCTGGTTTTGTTTGTGATTGTCCTTACTGCATGCTTGCAGCACACAGGGAGATATTCCCTGCGAAGCAGAGCGTGGCTCATGTGGCCACCCCAACGCCCATGGATGCATCAGGCTACTCCTGCCACTGGCTCTGGCGGCCACTGCTGGGGCACAGCGCTGGGGATCAGACCCACATTCTTTGTGCTGAACTCAATCCCTGGCCCTTTTCATTTTTTTATTTTGAGACAGGTGCTTGCTAAGTTGCTCAGGCTGGCCTCGAACTTGCGGTAACCCTCCTGCCTCAGCCTCCTGAGTGCTGGCGTGACAGATGTTTGCCACCACAGCAGGCACCACCCATAGGGTGACCTTGGGCTGAGACAATGTCTCCTGTCTTCCTGGGTTCCACTGCTCTTCCCATGACAGACGATGACCTCGGTGCCCGACCTAGGTCACAGTGACATTCTGCCACATCTGCCCAGCGCAGCCTGAAAGTCAGGTCCCCGGAGCACACTCTCGTGGGGAGCAGGCTGTGTGGGTTGCACGGTGACCACAGCCCCGCCGCGCGCGTCCGTCCTCATCAGAGAGGGTGGCACAGGCTTTTCTGGTCGCTGTCCCTTGCCTGCCCCACTCCATTAGCACAAATCTGAGAAAATGGGTTTTTCTGGGGGCGGAAATGCCTGTGTGGGCGCGGCCCCGACTTCCGCCCTGGCCCTGAACCGTTAGGGCCTGGCCTGAGCGAGGCCCCATCTGCAACCGCAGCTCCCAGCTGTGAGGCCCGAGCCCAGGGCAGGAAGCTGCGTGGCTAACCCCGGCTGGGCGGCTGAGGCAGGGGGTTCCGCATCGGATGCCCCTGGGCTCGGTCCCCAGGGCCACAGAACTGCAAGGGTGAGGAGGCAGGGGTCCGGGCCGGCCTCCGGGCCTCCTCTCCCGCTGCCTGCTTCCTGCACTGCGGCCCCTGCTGCAGTTTCCAGAAGGTTCTACACACCAGGCAGAGGGCCCCACCCACGGGAGGCTGTGGCGTGGGCCTTGGGGCGCCTGTCCTTGCTCTGCCTCCGGTCAGCAGGATGTCAGGCCCAGGCGCAGCCACCTCGCTGATGAAGCTGGTGGGAGAGGAGGCGGGCTTGGGGTCCGCAGGGGCACCCTGGAGGTGACCAGAGGACCTCAGGCCTTGGCTGTCACCTGCACACTGACACACGACCCTTTGGCAACCCTAGTCCCATGAGGACATCTAAACCACAAGGTGGCTCTGAGGGTAGACCTGGCCCTCAACTTGCTCTGAAGAATTCAATCTTTTCTATATACCCAATCTCTTTAAATTTGTCAATTTGGTTTTTTTTTTTTGTATTGGGGATCAAACTCACAACCTCACACCTGCCAGGCAGGTGCTTAAGCCACTGAGCTAAACCCCCAGCCCTGTTTTAGGTTTTTTTGTTTTGCTTTTTTGTTTGAGTCTCACACTGCAGTGCAAGCTGGCCTTGAACTCGGGGCAGTCCCCCTGCTTCAGCCTCCCGAGCGCTGGGATGCCGGTGTGCTCCTGGTATCTTTCCCAAGGCAAGGAGACGTGTCATGGTACAAGGTGGTGGGTGAAGACAACCTGGGCCGGCCATGAGCCCAGGCCGTTCTGACACGTCTCAGCGGCTCCTGCACTTGGAAGCCACATCCTCACTTCACAGGACCGGGACTCAGTCAGAGAGGGCCAGTGACTAGCCAAGGTCACACAGGGCCGCTGGTGGCGATGGCACAGCCACATAAGCAGGGCTCTTTAGTGTTTCTCAAATGAGTGCTTCCAACTGCATAAACTAAAACACAAAGAATTGCCAAATACATTTAGTACATGAAAACAAGATGATGCCAGTTGTGATGGCACACACCTATCATCCCAGCACTGAGGAGGCTGAGGCAGGAGGATCGCCTTGGGTTCAAGGCCAGCCTGAAGTACATAGTGAGACGCTGTCTCAGAAAGACAACAAAACACAAAAAGCAAAACAACAAACCAAAAAACAACGAAACAAAAAGAAAACAGCAAGGTTACAAATTTTTGTTTGCAGAGTTGGGGACTGAACTCAGGGCCTGGTGCGTGCCAAGGAGTTCCAGTCCTCGCTTGTCCTTTTGATTTTGGGACAAGGTCTCGATGATAAAGTGCCCAGGCTGGCCTAGAACTCCTGATTCTGCTGCTTCAACAGCCTGAGTAGCCGCGATTCCAGGTGTGCGCTCCCACAGCCGGCTGATTATCACAGTACTTTTGCCGTCCCCCAAACACCCCGGTATTAGGGATGGGATCCAGGGTTTTGCTAGGCAGGATCTCTACACTTAGCTACATATCCCGCTCAATGACAATATTTTTGAACAAGTGTGATATTATCTGTGCTGCTTTCCCAACATTACAAGAGCTACCAGCAGGTTGAACACATTCATTTGCAAGTAAACGGCCCTGGCGGTACTCTCGTGATTCAGTTGGCCTCTAGCATCCTGCAGCGCGGCTACAGATCTGAAACGTGGCTCAAGTGGAGGGATCATCGCCCGCCCTCGCTGCAAACTGCGGGGTCCCCGCGATACAGCCTGCGTGGGGCAGCGAGGGTGACGCCACAGCCGCCTCCCGAGAGACGGAGACGAGAGGCGACGCAGGCCCTCACTGCGCAAGGTGGTTCTGAGAACTTACAGTGTTGGCGCGAAAAGGCCAGCGATCACCATCCGGGTATTTTGACTCTCTCGCTAGGCTGGGGAAAATTCAAATCTGAAAAAGGGTGGACCCGAAAAGCGGCAGTGCGCCTGCGCAGGGGCGGGGCGCAAGCCCTGGGAAGCAGGCGGGGCGGGCTGACGCGCGCTGACGCGAGTGACGTAAACCGCTCCCGCGGCCGCCCTCCTGTCCGGGTCTTGCGCTGCCAGCCCTACTACCCGCCGTGAAGCCGACGGGGAGGGAGGGACGGCGGTGAGGGCTTGGCGGGCGGGATCCCGGTTTTGGCGCGCGGCCCGGCAGAAGTAGCCGCGGCGCGGGAGGAGGAGAAAGAGGAGGAGGTGTTGGGCCCGGGGGCGGGGCCGACAGGGCCTGGGAGCGGGCGGCAGCCCCGCCCCCGGGCGCGTGCGCTCAGTTGCGTCACCGCCCATTCCCGCCCCACCCACCCCTACCACGCCGCCCGCCTCCTGCGGCTGCTGACCGTGCTGGGCGGGAAAACGGTTGCTCCTCGTCTGCAGGCATTACTGTGGTGCACTGCTACCCTTAGGACCCGTGTCCTTGTCCCCATTGCTGGTTAAAAGCAACTCTTCTGGCATGTGTCCCTTAAGCGACCCAGGAGACTTTCCGAGGGGTGGCGGGGCTGAGCGCGCGCGCGCGCGCGCGCGGGAGTGTGTGTGTGTGGGGGGAGGGGTAACATTCTCATCCGGGCATCCCCAGATGCCGCCGCCGCCGCCATTTTTGTTTTGTGCTGAAAGTCACTATTGACGCCTGTGGACGGCCGGGCGAGGGGAAGTGGCAAGATGGCGGCTCCCAGGGCGGAGGCGTGGAGGCGAGCTCTGGGGGGCCTTGGGGGCGAGGCGTGCCTGCACCTGACTCGGGCGCGGCTCAAGCCCTAGGAGAGTGCGCAACACTACCCACTTCCCCCATCGGAAGGCAGCACAGAGGTCCCGTAAGAGGCTTGGGCCCAAACACGAAGCGGTGCGAGGGCGGGGAGCGGTGACGTCGAACGGCTCCGCCCCCTCGCCCGACCGCCGCCGCCATGTTTAGTTGTTACTTCTTCACACAAGATGGCGGCTCCCAGGGAGGAGGCATGAGCGCCCTGCCGTTACTGCTCCTCCTGCCGTACAGTTGCCACTTCTGGGCCTAACTCGGGCTTTTTGGAGCGGCTCCTGTGGGACGGAGTCATAACTAGGGAAGCGAGGATTGGACGCTGCCTTGCGTTTGGTCTGCAGTGGAAGAACGGACCCAGGAGGAAGAGAATAGGGGGGGAAGGGGGAGCTAGTCTCAAGATGGCGGCTCCCAGGGCGGCAGGCGCAGCTTGAGCAGCAGAGGCGGACTCGAGGGAGAGGCGCGAGACCTCACGAGCCGTACGGCGCGGACCCCAAGTATTCCCGGAGAGTTGGAGCTGCTTGCACGGGCCTACGGCGCACCTCCGTTCCTTGGAGTGTCGCGGCCGTTTCGGGAGCGGCGGCCGTGCTGAGCGCTGGGCGGGGAAACGGGACGGTCTCAAGATGGCGTCTCCCACAATTGTGGTCTGAGCGCCGCCGGGGCTACGACGACCGCGGCGCCTGTGGCTCCTTTCCACCCGCCCCGGAAGCCGGCCAGTGCTGGGGACTGGGGGGGTGGGGTGTGGGAACCGGGCCGGGGCTCCGCCATTTCCGGCGGGGAAGGGCTACGACTGAGGAAGGGAGGAGAGAGAGGCGGCTCAAGATGGCGGCTCCCAGGGCCTCCCGCCTGAGCTCGTGAGCCGCGACACCTGGGCGAAGACTCAGGGCGGCAGCACTCGGCGGTCCGCAGCTTTGAGGGCCTGGGCGGCCCCCGGCGTCCGCGAGCTCTCGAGGGGACAGGACGCGCGAGCAGGCGGGGAAGAGCGGCGGGGACGGACGGTAGTTAAGATGGCGGCCTCCATGGAGCCGTCCAGCGCCGTGTGAGGAGCCGCTGCCCCGCGAGCGCTGTCCGAGAGCGAGGGGGTGTGTGCGCGGAGCCCGGGCGCCCTTCCCGCCGCCGACCGTCCCGCCGCGCGCTCCCCGCGCCATGGCTTCGGCCGTGCCGCCCGCCGGCTCCCCGGCCGTGCTCCTGCAGCCCCGTTGGAAGCGGGTGGTGGGCTGGTCGGGCCCCGTGCCCCGGCCCCGCCACGGCCACCGCGCCGTGGCCATCAAAGAGCTCATCGTGGTGTTCGGCGGTGGCAACGAGGGCATCGTGGACGAGCTGCACGTGTACAACACCGGTGAGTGTGGCCGGGCCCCCGCCGCTCCCCTCCCGCGCCCCCGCCTCCGCCCCGCCGCCCCGCGTCACTCGGGAGGGAGGCGGCGCCGCCGTCTTTGCCGCGGCCCGGTCCCCGACGGCGCTCCCCGGCTGCGGCGGCTTCGTGTCCCCGTCGCCCGCTCCCGAGGCGGTGGCGGTGGCGGTGGCGGCGCGGGTGACCCATTGTGTCGGGCTCGCGGCACCTGTTGCCTCCGGGGCGGGAGCGCAGCGCCCGGCGGGCGGGCGCGTTGGACGGGGCGGGCGGCCCCGGCCCCGCTTACCTGCCCGGGGTGTCTCTGGCGGCGGGCATCGCGGGCTCCCGGCCGGGAGCGGCCCAGGACCCTCCGGCGGGACCCTCCGGGGTCGCCCTGCCCGCTGCGGGAGATTGGGGAGCCAGACGCGCCTGGGACCGCTCCACTTCTGTCCTCTGCTGCGCTCAAACAGCCGCGGGCCGCCGCCTCGGCTGCTCCTGCCTCTGCCCCTGTATGAGGCGCTCGCCTGGTGCAGCCGGTATCCCTGTTCTCTCTCGCCCGTCCCGGCCGCCCCTGGGGAGCCTTCTGCCTGCGTCCTGAGGGCCGGGCTGGGTCCCGGCCCGGAGGGGTCCGCGCCTTCCACCAGATGGGCGGTAAAGGGCGCCATCTCTGGGCACCCACTCTGATGTGACAGGTGGAACAAAAGAACCGTGACGCTTGTCACCCTAGCACCGGGGAGGCTGAGGCAGGAGGAGCACTGGGAGGTGGAGGCCAGCCCAGGCTGAATAGTGAGTTAAGGCGTCTCTACTGTGTAGTGAGATCTTGTCTAAAAAAAAAAATCAAAAAACGATTGCATCTGCTTTGCCAGCTGGGTAGCAGCACCTAGACGTGTGGGGTAGCAGCAAGGACATCGGAGTTGGCAGCCGGGGCGGGGGGAGCGGCACGGCAGGGAGCCCCTGGGGTCACAGAGCAGAGGCCCGCGCCGGCGCTGCCGCCACCTGCTCCCCACTTCCCCCCCACCTTAGTGGGCACCTCTCCCCCTAGAGCTTGGAAGCAGCGGCCTGGGCCGAGCCCCCACCTGCAGCCCGGTGACTCAGCTAAACAGCTGCAGGGCACCTGTGGCTCGGGACCCCGGTGTGTGCAGGCCCGGCCCCGGGGCGCTGCTCCTCCCGTACTGGGGAGCGGCGCGCCCCAGGGGACAGCGCCATCCCCACCCCCCCACCCCCCAACCCGCGCGCTCCTGGCAGTGGCTCGGCTCCGGAGGGGGCACGTCCTCTGGCCGAGGGGCAAACACCGGGCTGCCGAGGGCTCGGGGCCCTCCGGTGCATGCAACGTAAGGCTCTGTTCCAGCTGCCACCTCTGGCTGGAGAAGGATCTGGAGTGGCGTAGGCGGGGTGGTGGGGGAGGGGCGCCGCTGTTGTGGAGCCTGCGGACCATCACCTAGGAAACGGGAAGAGCCCCCAAAGCCCGCACTGGGCACGGAGGGTGGCTCTGGTCTTTCCGAGTCGCGGTCCTGCTGTGCAGCTCAGGCTGGCCTTGAACTCACTACGGAGCCCAGGCTGGCCTCTGTCCTCCCGCCTCAGCCTCCCGGCAAGCGCGCACTCAGAGTAAACGTTCACTTGCAGGGGGCGGAAGGCGGCCGGCGGCCGGTAGGTCCGTAGAAGCAGGTTAATCTTCTGGCTCTGCAGCTTCCTGCCTGCCGATGTGACCTTGCCGGGCAGCAGGGTCCCCGTGTCTGTGGCTGGGCTGGCACGGGAAGGTCGGGGCCTGGGGGTTTGAGCTGCTCTTCTTTTTGTTCTCTAGCCACCAACCAGTGGTTCATCCCGGCTGTGAGAGGGGACATCCCCCCGGGGTGCGCGGCCTACGGCTTTGTGTGCGACGGCACACGCCTGCTGGTGTTCGGTGGGATGGTGGAGTACGGGAAGTACAGCAACGACCTCTACGAGCTCCAGGTGTGGGCGGCCGCTGCCCACCTCACCTCGTGTCCAGTTTTGTCCTGTCCCACCCGCCTCCCTGCCCTGCCCTCCCCTCCTGTCCTGTCCCGGGGCCACAGCTGCCACCCTTGGCTTCGTAGGCTAGTCGCTGGGAGTGGAAGAGGCTCAAAGCCAAGACACCCAAGAATGGGCCCCCTCCATGTCCCCGCCTCGGGCACAGCTTCTCCCTCGTGGGCAACAAGTGCTACCTGTTCGGGGGTCTGGCGAACGACAGCGAGGACCCCAAGAACAACATTCCGAGGTGAGGCTTTGCCTTCGCTGCGGGCCGCACCGGGTGTGTGCTGTCCCCTGGCGACTACAATGCCCCCTTCCCCGCAGGTACCTGAACGACTTATACATCTTGGAGCTGCGTCAGGGCTCTGGGGTGGTGGCCTGGGACATCCCCATCACTTACGGGGTCCTGCCTCCACCCCGGGAGTCCCACACTGCCGTGGTCTACACTGAGAGGGACAACAAGAAGTCCAAGCTAGTGATCTACGGAGGCATGAGTGGCTGCAGGCTGGGGGACCTCTGGACCCTCGACATTGGTGAGCCTCGGCCTGTGCTGGGGGTGCGGGGTACTCCCCACCCTGGGGATAGCTCTCAGCTCTGCCGCCCCGATCCCGGCTGGCTCCCGGCTCCCGGGCTCGCAAAGGGGCACCAGGCACTTCCCGGTGCGTAGGATGCAGGATGCTGGGGCGGGGCAGGGTTTCCATGGAGACGGACATGCGGGGCAGGCCAACTCTGTCTCCACCCGCAGAGACACTGACCTGGAACAAGCCGAGCCTCAGCGGCGTGGCCCCGCTCCCTCGCAGTCTCCACTCGGCAACCACCATTGGAAACAAGTGAGTGTCGCTGTGGCCAGACTTGGGCTCGGGGCGCCCAGCTCCCAGCCCCGCCCGCGCCTACGGTCTTTTCCCGCCTCCCCTCCCAGGATGTACGTGTTTGGCGGCTGGGTGCCCCTGGTCATGGACGACGTCAAGGTGGCCACACACGAGAAGGAGTGGAAGTGCACCAACACCCTGGCCTGTCTCAACCTGGGTACGACTCCTGGGCGTGGGGCTTCCCTCGCCGAGCTCCTCGCACCTGCGGGCACGGTGACTGCAGTGTCGGCTCGCGGGCTGCTGGGGTCGTCCGAGGCGCGTCCCGTGGGTGAAGACTGCCCGGGGAAAGGAAGGCCGCCCCGGAGGCAGGAGCTCAGCGCCGGGCGCTTTCGGTCCGTGTCGCTCGTAGTGCGACCGAGCGTGTGTGTCTTCGGGAAATCGGGCTCCTTTGCCCGTCTACAGCTGTAGGCTGTGGCTCGATGTGCAAGACTCGAAGCCTCTGGCCGTGTCGCGCAAGGGGCCTTCTGGGTTTGCTGTTCTATCCTTTTGCTCTCGTGGTTTTTGCCAGGCAGAATTAGCTTTTTGTTTCTAACGAACGTAGTGCCGCGCTAGCTGCCTGCGTGTCGCCTCTTGTCAGCAGTGAGAGGATGGGCAGCTGGGGGCCGGTGGGGGGCTTCCCTTGCCCTCCCCACTGACCCCTGCCACCGCATCCCACAGACACCATGGCCTGGGAGACCATCCTGATGGACACGCTGGAGGACAACATTCCGCGCGCCCGAGCTGGCCACTGTGCCGTCGCCATCAACACCCGACTATACATTTGGAGCGGGCGTGACGGTTACCGCAAGGCTTGGAACAATCAGGTCTGCTGCAAGGACCTCTGGTACCTGGAGACAGGTGAGGCGCAGGCCGGCCGGGACCCCGCCGCTCCCGCTCCCACTCCCACTTCCACGCCCATGTGCATCACGGCCGCTTTCTCTTGCAGAAAAGCCTCCTTCCCCGGCCCGGGTGCAGCTAGTACGAGCCAACACCAACTCCTTGGAGGTGAGCTGGGGGGCGGTGGCGACAGCCGACAGTTATCTTCTGCAGCTCCAGAAATATGACATTCCTGCCACGGCTGCTACCGCCACCTCCCCCACCCCCAACCCGGTCCCGTCCGTGCCTGCCAATCCACCCAAGAGCCCTGCCCCGGCAGCGGCAGCACCCACTGTGCAGCCGCTAACCCAGGTGGGCATCACACTGCTGCCCCAGGCTGCCGCGGCGCCGCCAACCACCACGACCATTCAGGTCTTGCCGACGGTGCCGGGCAGCTCCATTGCCGTGCCCACCGCAGCCAGGACTCAGGGTATGTGGGCGCGGTGGGGGCGGTGCTGCCACAACCATGGAGAGGCTATCACTGATCGGTCCCCTTTTTAATTAGGTGTTCCTGCTGTTCTCAAAGTGACTGGTCCGCAGGCCACTGCGGGAACCCCGCTGGTCACCATGCGACCTGCCAGCCAGGCGGGGAAAGCCCCTGTCACTGTGACCTCCCTGCCTGCCGGCGTGCGGATGGTTGTGCCCACACAGAGCGCGCAGGGGACGGTGAGGAGCTGTTGCCAGGCTGGGCTTTGAGCCACCTCCTGGGCCATGTGTCGTGTGCCTTTTCCCTCCAAAGTGCTGGTGGTGGCTCTGCGGAGGCTGAGGGATTGGCACTCCCAGAGGGCTAGGGCTTCCGTGGGAAGGCTGCCGGGGCTTCTTGGGCATGGACCGTCCAGCCCTGGAGCCTACGGGCAGGACCTGGTGGACCACAGTGACCCAGGCTTCGTTGGTGGTAGTGCTAGCCCGGGGCCCCCAGGGCCTCCCTGAGTATGAACCCTACAACTAAGCCACCACACTGTGGCCCTGACTGGTTTTTCTAGAAAGATCAGAGTCTGGCCTGGCCGGGGAGTGGGGTGGTGGCTCACGCCCTGTGCCCCCGCAGGTGATCGGCAGTAACCCACAGATGAGCGGGATGGCTGCGCTGGCGGCCGCTGCTGCCGCTACCCAGAAGATCCCTCCTTCCTCAGCGCCCACCGTGCTGAGTGTCCCGGCGGGCACCACCATCGTGAAGACCGTGGCTGTGACGCCAGGCACTACCACCCTCCCAGCCACTGTGAAGGTGGCCTCCTCACCCGTCATGGTGAGGGCCCTGTCCTCAGCTCTGGGGCTTCCGCGCGCCATGACGGGCCGGGCTGGGAATTGGCAGGGCCCTGAGCCATCCCAAGTCGTCACTTGTCCTGGCCCTGCCCCAGGTGAGCAACCCGGCTACGCGCATGCTGAAGACTGCAGCCGCCCAGGTGGGGACGTCGGTCTCCTCTGCCGCCAACACGTCCACCCGCCCTATCATCACGGTGCACAAGTCAGGGACCGTGACGGTGGCCCAGCAAGCTCAGGTCGTGACCACAGTGGTGGGTGGTGTCACTAAGACCATCACCCTGGTGAAGAGTCCCATCTCTGTCCCCGGAGGCAGTGCTCTGGTGAGTGACAGCGGCTGGGCCGAGGTGCTGGTCGGTGGGGACTTGGGGGCCAGGCCGGGCCGCGCTTGCATCTGGTTCCCGCCTCACTCCGCAGTCCATTCTTTCCTTTTGAGATTTCCAATCTGGGCAAAGTCATGTCCGTGGTCCAGACCAAGCCCGTTCAGACTTCAGCGGTCACAGGCCAGGCCTCTACCGGCCCAGTGACACAGATCATCCAGGTGAGCGCACAGTCCCCTGGAAGTGCCCCCTTCGCGCGGGGTCCTGTGAGCGCACATCCCCGGGCCCGCACAGCTCACCCACTCCCCGTTTCAGACCAAAGGGCCGCTGCCAGCGGGGACGATCCTGAAGCTGGTGACCTCGGCAGATGGCAAGCCCACCACCATCATCACCACCACACAGGCCAGTGGGGCGGGTACCAAGCCCACCATCCTGGGCATCAGCAGCGTCTCCCCCAGCACCACCAAGCCGGGCACGACCACCATCATCAAGACCATTCCCATGTCTGCCATCATCACGCAGGCGGGTGCCACAGGTGGGGGCTGCTGCAGGCTCGCCGGGGCTTTGTTTGGCACCGGGAGCCAAACTCCGGACTTGGCGCTTGCCGGGCAGAGGCTCACACTGCTGAGCTAGCTGTGGGCCTGGCCAGGGGAGCTTCTGGGAAAGCGGCCCGAGGGGAACGGGGCAGCGGACGCCCCATGGAGCCTGTCTTCCTTCCCTGGCCCCTCTGCCGCGCAGGCGTGACCAGCAGTCCCGGCATCAAGTCCCCCATCACCATCATCACCACCAAGGTCATGACTTCGGGAACCGGAGCACCCGCCAAAATCATCACTGCTGTCCCCAAGATTGCCACTGGCCATGGGCAGCAGGGAGTGACTCAGGTAAAGCTTGGCAGCCGCCTCCTGTCCCAACCTCGGGCCAGCTGTCCCGGTGACAGGCCTGGAAATGACGTTAGCGATGTTCTGCTATGGTGTTGTAGGTGGTGCTAAAGGGGGCTCCTGGACAGCCAGGCACCATCCTCCGCACTGTGCCCATGGGAGGCGTCCGCCTGGTCACCCCTGTCACTGTCTCCGCGGTCAAGCCAGCAGTCACCACGTTGGTTGTGAAGGGTACCACAGGTGTGTAGCCTGCAAGCCAGGCCAAGACGTTGCCAGAGAGGGGAGACCGCGGCAGCCTCACCCCACCTCCCCTCGCTTCCCGCAGGGGTCACCACGCTGGGCACGGTCACTGGCACCGTGTCCACCAGCCTCGCTGGAGCCGGAGGTCACAGCACCAGCGCCTCCCTGGCCACACCCATCACCACACTGGGCACCATTGCCACCCTCTCGAGCCAGGTGATCAACCCCACTGCCATCACCGTGTCGGCCGCGCAGACGACGCTGACGGCTGCCGGCGGCCTCACCACCCCTACCATCACCATGCAGGTAGGTGGGCTGGGCTGGACCAGGCCAGTGGCGGGCAGGGGCTCCCGTTGCTTGTGGCGCGGTCCCTGTCCCATAGACTGCTTCTGCATGGCATCTTTTAAGTGCTAGGGTTGCTCTTGTCAGTGGCAGGTCACCTTCAGCGTGTGGCACTACTTTTTGCGCGTTCCCTATGCCAAAGCCCTGGGCGTGGCGAGGTGTCCGCTGCTCCGGGGACCAACTGTCACCACTTCCTCTCCTGCCCATGGCCTCACCTGCTGTGCGCTTGTGACCCCGTGGGCTGGAGGGGAGGGCACTGACTGCTGCTCCTGCCCCCCCCCCAGCCTGTCTCCCAGCCCACCCAGGTGACCCTGATCACAGCGCCTAGCGGAGTTGAGGCCCAGCCTGTGCACGACCTTCCCGTGTCCATCCTGGCCTCGCCGACCACGGAACAGCCCACGGCCACAGTCACCATCGCCGACTCGGGCCAGGGTGATGTGCAGCCTGGCACCGTGACACTGGTGTGCTCCAACCCGCCATGTGAGACCCACGAGACGGGCACCACCAACACCGCCACCACCACTGTCGTGGCTAACCTTGGGGGACACCCCCAGCCCACCCAAGTGCAGTTTGTCTGTGACAGGCAGGAGGCCACTGCTTCTCTCATGACCTCGACTGTGGGGCAGCAGAACGGCAGCGTGGTCCGTGTTTGCTCCAACCCTCCGTGTGAGACCCACGAGACAGGCACCACCAACACTGCCACCACGGCTACGTCCAACATGGCCGGGCAGCACGGCTGCTCCAACCCGCCCTGTGAGACCCACGAGACGGGCACCACCAGCACTGCCACTACGGCCATGGCCAGCACAGGCGCCGGCCAGCAGCGCGACACCCGCCGGGCTTCTGGCGCCCCCACCGTGGTGCGCATCAGTGTGGCCCCTGGGGTGCTAGAGGGGGCCCAGGGCAGCGCCAAGCCCCAGTGCCAAACCCGCCAGACCAGCGCCTCTGGCACCACCGTGACTGTGATGGCTAGCGGCACCCCGTGTGCTGGCGGCCACGGCCCCGCCTTTGTGCAGTTGGCCCCGCTGAGTGGCAAGGACGTGCTCCTGGGGCACCAGCTGGAGATGCAGCATGCCCACGCCACCGGCGCCCTGACTGTGACCGCCCTGGAGGCGTCGCTGTGCCCTGTGACCCAGGTCTGCTCCAACCCGCCGTGCGAGACCCATGAGACGGGCACCACCAACACCGCCACTACCTCCAACGCGGGCAGCGCGCAGCGGGTGTGCGCCAACCCACCATGTGAGACCCACGAGACGGGCACCACGCACACGGCCACCACGGCCGCTGCCAATAGTGCCGCGGGCCAGCCCGAGGGTGGGCAGCAGCCCGCCGCTGGCCGGCCCTGCGAGACACACCAGACAACCTCCACAGGCACCACCATGTCCGTGGGCGTGGGTGCCCCGCTGCCCGATGCCGGCCCCTCACGCAGGACCCCGGAGTCTGGCCTGGAGGCCCCCGTGCTGCCTGCCGCCTCTGGCCAGACCGGGGCTGCACTCCTGACCCCCTTCCCGACTCAGAGGATCTGCTCCAACCCGCCGTGCGAGACCCACGAGACGGGCACCACACACACGGCCACCACTGTCACCTCGAACATGAGCTCCAACCAAGGTGGGTGAGGCGGCGGGCCCGCCCCATGTCCCTGCCGGGGTCCTGTCGTGCTGGCCGTGTGTGGCAGTATTGGGGCGGTGAGCCTTTTCTCTGGTCCGGTTGATAAAGCCGAGGGGAGGCCTGTCAGTTTCACTCCTGCTGCCCCCACAGACCCTCCGCCGGCTGCCAGCGACCAAGGAGAGGCGGAGAGCACCCAGGGTGACAGTGGGAGCATCAGCAGCTCCGGTGCCATCACCACAACTGTGCCCTCCACGCTGCCACGGGCGGTGACCACCGTGACCCAGTCCACGCCGGTCCCGGGCCCCTCAGTGCCGGTAAGCACCCTGGGGGCCCCTGGGTCTCCCACTCGGCCGCCCACTTCAGAGCTGGCTTCCAGGTGTCACTCTCGGAGCGTGTGGAGCCCTGCGCCCAGGCCCTTTTCCGGACCCCAATGGGCGCCGTGGAGGGCAGGGAGACTGCAGGCCTCAGCTGCCCGCCCCGGCTGCTGTCTCTGGAGCGGCCTGGGCTGCGCATCACTTTCCTGGGGCAAGGCTCTCCGAGGACAGTGAGATCCGGCAGGGGGGCGCATGCTCAGGGGTCCCTGTGCTGAGCCCCTTACTCTGCGTGACCCGGGCTGGGGGAGCAGGTCCCCTTTCAGACATGCTTGTTACCAGCCTCGGGAATGCGGGTCCTCCTGACATGCTGTTCTCTGCCGTTGCCACCCGCAGCCCCCCGAGGAGCTGCAGGTCTCTCCCGGGCCCCGCCAGCAGCTGCCACCGCGGCAGCTTCTGCAGTCTGCTCCCGCGCCCCTCATGGGGGAGTCGGCCGAGGTCCTGGCTGCTGCCCAGCCCGCAGAGCTGCAGGCCGCCGTGGACCTGAGCAGCACAGGCGACCCGTCTTCAGGCCAGGAGCCTGCCAGTTCCGCTGTGGTGGCCACTGTGGTGGTCCAGCCGCCCCAGCCTGCACAGTCCGAGGTAGACCAGTTGTCGCTTCCCCAGGAGCTCATGGCTGAGGCCCAGGCAGGCACCACCACCCTGATGGTCACAGGCCTCACACCTGAGGAGCTGGCTGTGACTGCTGCTGCTGAGGCCGCTGCCCAGGCCGCAGCCACCGAGGAGGCCCAGGCCCTGGCCATCCAGGCTGTGCTGCAGGCCGCACAGCAGGCTGTCATGGGTAGGTGCCATGGCGGGTAGGTGACGGCTGTCTGAAGCGGCAGCCTAAGGGGAGAGAAGGCCTACTACTTGCACGCGTGGCCTTGCGGGCTCTGGGCAGGTGGTGGCGGAGGTAGAACTAGGTGGAGGGGACGGGACGGGAGCTGTCGGGGCCACTGTCTGTCCTCATGGCCAGGCGTGCTAGCGTTCCTCTTGAGTAGTGTTTTCCTTGGCCCTGGAGCAGGCACCGGTGAACCCATGGACACTTCGGAGGCGGCGGCGGCTGTGACGCAGGCGGAACTGGGTCACCTTTCTGCCGAGGGCCAGGAGGGCCAGGCCACCACCATCCCCATCGTGCTGACGCAGCAGGAGCTGGCGGCCCTGGTCCAGCAGCAGCAGCTGCAGGAGGCACAGGCGCAGGCCCAACAGCAGCACCACCTCCCCACCGAGGCGCTGGCCCCAGCCGACAGCCTCAATGACCCGGCCATCGAGGGCAACTGCCTCAACGAGCTGGCCGGCGCTGTCCCCAGTACTGTGGCCCTGTTGCCCTCCACAGCCACTGAGAGTAAGCAGGGTCCGCCCTGGGGCCGGGGTCCCCGGCCGGGTGCGGGAGGCACCGTGTCCTGAGCCTGCCAACTCACGGTGTCCTCTTCCTAGGCCTGGCCCCGTCCAACACATTTGTGGCTCCCCAGCCGGTCGTGGTTGCCAGCCCGGCCAAACTGCAAGCTGCGGCTACGCTGACCGAAGTGGCCAATGGCATCGAGTCCCTGGGTGTGGTGAGTTGGGTTGTTGGGGTCGTGGGGCGCAGTGCGGTCTCTACCCCAAGGGTCAAGGGCCTGCCCGATGGCGCCGTTTTGGTTTGCAGAAGTCGGATCTGCCGCCACCACCCAGCAAGGCCCCCGTGAAGAAGGAAAACCAGTGGTTTGATGTGGGGGTCATCAAGGGCACCAACGTGATGGTGACACACTATTTCCTGCCACCGGATGATGCTGTCCCATCAGACGTGAGTGTCTTGGGGTGGACGGCTCCTGGTTGTGAGCACAGTCCTGGCTCCCATGGGCCTGGTGCGGCCAGGCCAAGATCTTCCAACCAGGCTCCGGTCCCTCAAACTCCCTGCGGGGCTGCCGGCCCCCTGCCTCACGGCGGCCCGGCCTTTCCGCCTGTCCCCAGGACGACTCGGGCAGTGTCCCCGACTATACCCAGCTGAAGAAGCAGGAGTTACAGCCGGGCACGGCCTATAAGTTCCGTGTTGCCGGCATCAACGCCTGCGGCCGAGGGCCCTTTAGTGAGATCTCCGCCTTCAAGACGTGCCTGCCGGGCTTCCCGGGGGCCCCTTGTGCCATTAAGATCAGCAAGGTGAGGCTCAGGGCTGGGGAGCAGAGTGGGGTGGGTGCTTTCCTTGGCCCCCAGAGCCGTGACCAGTGCCTGCCCGCCCTCCTGCAGAGTCCCGACGGCGCGCACCTCACTTGGGAGCCGCCCTCTGTGACCTCGGGCAAGATCATCGAGTACTCCGTGTACCTGGCCATCCAGAGCTCGCAGGCGGGCGGGGAGCCCAAGAGCTCGGCACCGGCACAGCTGGCCTTCATGCGCGTGTACTGCGGGCCCAGCCCGTCGTGCCTGGTGCAGTCCTCCAGCCTGTCCAACGCGCACATCGACTACACCACCAAGCCCGCCATCATCTTCCGCATCGCCGCGCGCAATGAGAAGGGCTACGGCCCCGCCACACAAGTCAGGTGGCTGCAAGGTGAGCCAGGCCCCGCGCCCCGCCGGGCTGGGCTGCAGCCCCCTGCACCCGCTCACCCCTGCCTCCGCCCTTTCCAGAGACCAGCAAGGACAGCTCGGGCAGCAAGCCGGCCAGCAAGCGGCCCATGTCCTCCCCGGAAATGTAGGTGGCTAGCCCGTGGGGCGGGGCGGGGCAGGCCGGGTGGCCGCACCCCAGTGGAGACACTCACTCCCCACTCCCGTCCTCGCCCTCAAGGAAATCTGCTCCAAAGAAGTCGAAGGCGGACGGCCAGTGAGGACGCTGGCCGCACCAAGACCCTCCCGGACCCCTCGCTTCAGGAAACGCCGCCGCCCGCCTGCCCGCCCGCCCGCCTGCCCGGCACGCGCACCCCGCTGCCCTCTGCGCCCGCTCTGGCCCGAAGCAAGCACACGGCCTGGCCCCGCCGCCAGCCACCCGGAGCAGAGCCTGGGCCCAGCGCTCCCCGCCCTGCCAGCGCCGCCGTCCCACCTCTCGGAGGCCGTGCACGTTCCCTTCCGGGCGGGGGCTCTGTCGCCTGCTTCTCTCATCATTTCCGGTGTTTGCAGCCACCTCCCGCCTGGCCCGGGCGGCCGCCGCGTCCTCTCCCCGGCCTCCCGCTCCTCGTCTGCCGCTGCCTGTCTGCTCCACCGCCGCTTTATCAATGGAAAAGGAAGAAGGCCTCAAGGGGCGGCCTGGGCCTGAGCAGCGGCCTCCCCCTCCGACCCGACCCATGGGCGCAGTGGCCCTGGCAAGCCCTGCCCGGGGCGTCAACAACTGCTGCATTTGTTGTATTTTTTTTAAGTTGAAATTGATGAGGTTGACATTTTTATTGTAATTTTAGCCTTAGCGTGTGGGGCTTTGTCCCTTTTTTGTTGTTGTTAGCTGTGTACAGAATGTGTCTTTGTTTTGCCCTGTTTTTTTAACTTCTTTTTTCCCTGGCTAATCCTTGGCAGGGATCTTTGCAGAGGAAAAGCAGGGGCAGCTGGGGCGCAGAAGGGGCCTCAGAGCGGAACTGTGGGACCCCCCCCTCCCCAGGGTGAGGGCTTCCTACCAGGAGGGACTGCCTGCCCCGGGCCGGGCCAGGCCATGGGGCTTCGTGCTTGTCCCCACTCCCCCGAGGCCCAGCCCCCCAGCCCCAGCCCGGCCTGTCAGGATCGCCCTGTCCCGCCCCGCCCC
>RJWM01033176.1:0-20721 GCA_004363535.1 Dasyprocta punctata | reverse complement strand
TGTGAGAATATCATCTCTTGGATGTATTTTTTCATAAATTCTTTATTATCTATAATTTACATAAAGAATACACCAGTTATAAGAGTACACTGACTATAAGAGTAGCATTGAATGAATTGTCACAAGGCGAACTCTTTAGATTAAGAATGTTGATCACAGATGGGTGTACTTGTACACAGCTATAACCCCAGGGCTTTGAGAGACTGAGGTAGAAAGATTGCAAATTTGAGCACAGCCTGGGAGACTTAGCCACCAAGTGAGACCTTGTTTCAAAATAAAAAATAAAAGAAGGATGGTGATGTGGGTGTGTAGCTCCATGTGAAGGCTCTGGGTTCAATCCCAGTACTGTGGAAACAAAACAAACCCAACCAAAGCAAAAAACAAAACAAAACAAAACAAAACATAAACAAAAGCTCCAGATTGTTGATCACTCCCCTTCTGGCCCTCTTAGTTACTATTCCTCCCAAGGGTAGTTCCTGTGGAGACTTTTATCACCATACGCAGACATTTTATACTGATTTCCATTTATATCCACTGTTTCCTCTGTTGCGATTGTCCGCTTTTAGTCAACGTTTTATTTGTGAGATTCAACTATGTTGCTGAGTGTAGCAATGGCTTTGATTGCTTTATGGTACTGATTTATTTGAATATGTCCTACTGTGCTTACCCATTTTCTTTTTGGTGGACATTTGAGTTATTTCCAGTTTTTTGATTGTTAGGACTAGTGCTGGTAAGAGCATGTTCTTTTTTCCTTAATGCAAAAATATTTAATTGATGAGTAAAAATTGTATATATTTGAGGTATACATCCTGGTGGTTTGGTATATTGTATGTTTTGTAATGACTATGAACACCCTTTGTGTTCTTGTTGAGCATATGTGTGCGTTTCTATTGTGGGATAGAGTTGCTGGGACATAGAGCATATATTAAACTTTAATCAATGCTGCCAAATAGGCTTCCAAAAGTGCCTGTACTAATTTACACTTCTACCAGTAATGTGTAAGAGTTCCATGTGTTACTCCAGCTTTGCTGTAGTATCAATTTTCAAATTTTAGCCATTCTCTTGGATGAGTAGTGGAATCTCATTGTGGTTGTATTTTACATCTTCATGTACAGAAATGAATTTGAGTATCTTCTCATCTATTTTTATCATTCAGATATTCTAATCTGTGAAGCTGTTTAAAATAATCATGCTCATCAGCCTATCCTTGCCATCCCCCAAACTCTTGTAAGAATTAAGTGTGTGAGTAATGAATTAATCTTTCTTCAAGTTAATGCTACAGTAAAGCCTGGGTTTGCATTGGACAGTCCAGGCTTATATTTCTTAATCTTGTTCACTCTCAGAAGTGTCTAATTTGGATGATTAATTTATAGTCATCCTATTTATAGCCATCATCTCTTATGCAATATTTAATATCTTTCTATCTGAAATCATTCTTTCATTTATTCTGTCATTGGTGTGCTCTATACTAAGAATTGGGTAAAAAAGGGGTAGAGCAATTACATGAGATGTTTCTGTTATTAAGTATTATAGAAAAAACAGATTCTGGGAGGTTGAGGCAGAAGAATTGCAAGTTTGAGCCCAGCCTGGGCAACTTAGTGACTAAGTGAGACCCTATGGTAAAATAAAAAATAAAAAAGATCTGAGGATGTAGTTCAGCACAAAGCCCTGAGACAATATAAAAGAACAGCAAAAACAGATCAAAGAAGTGTATTACCTAATTTAATCATAACTCTGTAATCATAACTCTAAATTCCAATGGAACCATATTTATGCAAGAAGACACCTATAATAATGAGATGAATTGTTATGCCCAGCAGCTTATGCTGATGTTTCAGATATGTTTTTATGCTGTTAACTAATAATGACTTAGGGGTCATGCTGCGTTTGTTCTGAATCACGTAAAGAATTTGGGGTATATTTTCTCCTAGCTTTGCAAAAAGCCACTTGTTTAAAACACAGCTGTTTTTTGGTATTCTTGAGGAATAGGTTCCAGGATCTCCCCCTGAGATACCAAAAATCTATGGCTACTCTAGTCCCTTATATGAAATGATATAATATTTGCATAGAAGCTCTTTTGTATATTTAAATCATTTCTAAATAATAATACCTAACACAATGTAAAAGCTATTACATCAAGTGGTTGTTAAACTATATTCTCCAGGGAGAATAAAGAAAAAAAAAGGTAGGTAAGTTTAGTACAGGCACACATTTTTAAGAATATTTTTGATTTGTAATTGTTTTAATCCATGGATGTGGAACCTTCAGATATGGGGAACCAATTGCATATCCCTTTTAGCACTCTATTTGTCTCAAGATCTTAATTCATATTGTATATTTATGGTAGATAGATTCTCTTATAGATAGCTTCATAAAAGTCATGTTTTGGGCACAACTCTTAAACATTCAAAGTTTAGTAATAAATGAAACTTGTCTCACATTGAACTGAATGATGCATTCTGGTCTCTGTGTCCTCCAGTTGAGTCCAGCTGTGTTACAAAGGCCACTAATAGTGTCTCTTACCCAGCAAGGAATCTTGTACTGCTTTAATTTAAATGTGCCCATTATTGCATCTCCCAGGTGCTCAGGTGTCACTTAACGCCTGCTGTGTGATGGAACCATGAACCCTGTCTTGGAATTGTCTCTTCGCTTGTCATTACACTAGATTAGATTGTCATTAGTTCCCAGTTCCTAGAACTGAGCATAGTGCCCAACACGTTAGCTGTTCTGGTCAGCAAATGTCTTTCAGATGAATGACAATAAACATGTGCCATTAGAACACCAAATATGCACTTATTCACTCTTTATTTTCACATGTAATTACTTTCTTAGAAACTGTAGTGTGCTTCAGGGTCAGGGCAGGTTCCCCAAACAAAGTGGGGTTTAAGATGAGATCTAAAGGATGAACAGGAATTAACTGGAGGCAGGAGGTGGCAGAGGAAGTGGCCGCACAAAGGCTCTATGGTAGGATGGACCATGGTGTGCTGGACCTCTAAGGTTTCTAGGAAGGTTAACCTGGAGGCAGGCTGGCCTCAGAATCTTTGTGGCCTCTGAGGCCTCACTGAAGGTGCTTTGCTTTAAGAGCAGTGGTTTGCTTTTAAAGGTTATAGGAAAGGTGTAGGAGTGCTAGGATCAGATTTGTGTATCGTAAAGACTATCCTATGCTAGGAAGCAAGTTGTTATTTTGCAAATATAAATAAAAATAATTAA
Source organism: Dasyprocta punctata (assembly GCA_004363535.1). Taxonomy (NCBI): domain Eukaryota; kingdom Metazoa; phylum Chordata; class Mammalia; order Rodentia; family Dasyproctidae; genus Dasyprocta; species Dasyprocta punctata. Next base: position 17,511 of record RJWM01033176.1, on the reverse strand, counting down.
ATATTTATCATTACTGTACTATGTAACTTGTATGTCAAAATAACCAAATAGCACAAGAAGAGAAAATGCTCTGTAAAAGTGCTCCAGCTGATACATGAAAAGAAGTTATAGGATGCCACCAGGTTGCAACCCTCAATGAATTAGGTAATAGTTATCAGTAGTCATTAATGTTTAGAAAGTGACACATGTAAACAAGATTCATGGAACTACACAATTCTACCATTGGGTAGATGTATCAGAAAGTCAGATCTGAATCTGACCACACTTCTAGACCTGCATATTTTCAGGAAATGTCAAGCCAGAGAAGTGTGCTACCCACATCAAGAAACGCATTCAATAAAATCCAGACCTTGAGTAACTTTACAGGACAAAGAAAGAAATTTCAACAAAGAAGTTACGAAGAGGGAGAAAAGAGAGATTGAAGGAAAGCCATCAATTAAAAGATTCACAAAAGTGTATGGTCCTACTTGGATTGCAGTTTGGATATTCTAACTACAACACAGCAAAACATTTATGATACAGTTTGGATAATTTGAACCATGGCTGGATATTTAACGACAGTAAGAGATTATTACGAATTATTCTTAAGTGTGATCATGTTGTTCTAATTATGTTTGAACAATAACAAGATGGGGTCCCTATCTTTTAGAGATACATACTGAAATATTTATGAATGGAATGATGTGGTGTCTTGGATTGGCTTCCAAGTTGGTGAAAGTTGAGGGTGAATGATGGATCAATGGGAGTTCATTGTATTTTCCTTTCTACTTCTTTTTTTTGATTGATGATTTTCCCTTAAAAAAGTTTTGAAAAGTTATAGGAAAAAAAAATGATCACCTTGGGTTTGACTTTCCTCCTTATACCCCAAATCCTCATTGTGTGTTAAGTGAAATTTATCAGCTCACCATACTTTAATGTATTGATATACTAAAGGATTTATTTGTAATAACTTGATATATTAGTGTATTTTAATACTGAGACTGATTTTTGAAAAATTAACACATAATTTTAGAAATTTTGGATACGTAGGAGAAACTTAATGAAGGCAATTAATAGTCATGATAAGTCTATCACCCAGGAGAAAGTTATAGTTAATATTTTGGGATATCCAATCTCATTAGGAATATATACATGTTAAAATGTAATTTTAATTTCAAATCAATTAGTTTCTTACTCTTTTTAAAAAGTCTTTTGTTACCATTTCCCCAAGGCATTAGGAGTTCTTTTATAAACAATTTTAGTGGCTTACAAAAGAACTTTTAATGTCTTGAAGAATGGCCTAAGTAGCATATATACTATCCTGCTACCACAGTTAGTTTTCTGTTTCTTTTTAGAGGTGATCCTGACCATCTATTGTTGCCTTGTTTTAGACAGCAAAATCATACAATGTAGAGATATCAGGATTAGGCATACAGAAGGATAAACTCAGGTCTCTGTTATTAGTTATCTGTGTGATCTTCCGCAAGTCACTTTGGACTCTGTTGTTTTTCTAAGGTTCTTTTTTTTGTTCTCTATTTCTAAATACGTAATAGGCCCTCAACATATATGAGCCTCATAATTTTTCTTCTAGAGGGAGGGAAATCAGAAATGAAATGGTCTAATAGCCAATGAAATATTGCCAAAATGAAATTTTGAAATATGTTTTGTGTTTCCTCCTCTTTCTGTTTACCTGGTATAGGGTCAATTTGGCATTTTAATTGTTCAGAATATAGGCTTTGTGTCCTAAATCTATCAGGATGATTCAGAATAAAGCATGACCTCACTGTGAAAGGATCTATCACCCTTCTGTTTTACATGATCTAACACTTCTGAGGGGGACAACACATTTTTATTTTAAGGTTTATTTTTGCAACAAATGACTCAACTTCAGTATTTTAAACCTGCTAGCAGTTTCATGTAAGGTGTTTCATTTTTACTGATGCAAGGAAAGAGTTCACTTAAATCTGAAATGAAATCTGAGATGTAATTTGAAACATAATATGCTTATTGATTATAGGAAAGAACAGGAACCCATGCCATAGTCACATTGAGCAGAAAATCTGTTTGTGGCCAAGTGTGTGGGATTAGGAACTTTTATTAGTTGGTTCTCCTTTATACAGTGACTATCTAACAACACTGTGTTCTCGGAAGTAACTCAACTTGCCAAAATAGCTCATGAAGTCATTTTCTATTTAAATGGTTTGTGCTTTTTAGAATAAATACTCTTTAACTAGGACGATATTAATGTATGTCTTTGACAGCAACTGCATTGAGAAGACAGCCTTTGCAAAACACTTTTGTCACCCATCCAACTATGGGTCTTTTATGACAGATTGTTGTGTGTCTGAAGGAGCTATTGTGTCAACAATAAGCATCATAATGAGTCTAAAAACCCGACTCAATGGAACAAATGCATTTTAATGGCATGCCTTTTACTTTAAAAGGATGTACCAAAATAGAGAGAGAGTCTGAAAGCAAGGCATTATTTTATAATGAAAGACGAATACATGGGTAGTTCTAGCTAAAGTGAGAGTGTAACTGAGAATGGAAATTGACTTAGTATGGATGAAATCACTCCCATCAGCAAACCACAGATGCTCTAGGAGAGTTTTCTTTAGTGGCACAGGAGGGAAAATTAAAAGGGGTGCAGATACCTCGAAGTGGTCTGTTCTGAGACTCAGGAATAAGTGGGGTGTGAGCCTCACTTCTGACAGCAGCTTATTCTGACCTCTCAGGGTCACATTTAGTCTGTTTACTGACCTATGACAGAGATACTTTGGGAGGAACCTGTTTCTTTCAGTGTTTACATTTTACCTTTTAAGTATGCTGTAAGATTGAGGGGGAAAGGAATAAGTTTAGAGACTGAGAAAAACTCCTAACATGTTTGGGAGAACACTTAAGGGGTATATTTTTGGATTCAGAGACCCAGATTTCTTATATCAAAAGTAGAAATCGCATAGTAATGGTGTCTGCTGTTGCCATTGCTATGCTTCTGGAATGATATTTAAGGACTGCATATTGTTTGCATTGCTTGTAAGAGAACTTGTAGTTGGTGGAAATACAATGTAGTACATCTATTGCATTGATATTATTCTATCAATTAGGATGTCCAATTCAAGGTTTTGGAAACATTGTATATATGTGTGCATACTTTTATTTTTGAAAGAGTAGGCATGTAATGTGAACCTGGGGATTTTTTAAAATTACTTCTGTGATCTGTAATTTCATTTTATTTTATCTTATTTTATTATATCTTATCTGCTGACTAAAAACAACAACTCTTCCATCAAAACTACTTCTGAGATAACAATATGTAATATATTGACTAGTATTGATTTCTTAGTTTTTTTTGAAATTCTGTATTACTTCTACCTTTTTTTCTGTTTTGCTTTAAAAAAAAAAAAAACCCTCTTTTGTGTCTGTATTCTTTTTTTTTTTTTTTTTTTTTGCGGCACCGGGGATTGAACTCACAACCTCATGCCTGCCAGGGCAGGCGCTTAAGGCACTGAGCCAAACTCCCAGCCCAGGTTTTTTTGAGGCAGGGTCGCACTATGTAGCTCAGGCCGGCCTTGTGCTCGCGTTGCAGCCCAAGCCGGCCTCGAACCCACAACGCTCCGCCTACCTCAGCCTCCCGAGTGCTGGGATTAAAGGCGTGCGCCACCACGCCCGGCTAGGTGACTGAATTCTTTTGGCAAGCTGGACCAGAGGAAATCATAGCAAGAGTTGTGAGCATTCCATTGTCACCTAAGACATTTTATGGCCTGGGCGGGACTTCCTGTTGCCCCCAAGTCACCGTTTATGTCTCTGGCCATCTCCCTTTTTATGGCACAGTGGCTGCAGTGCTGCTCCAGGATCCTTTCCCTTACTTACTTCACAAATGCACACTGCACTACTTGTCTCTTTCTCTGGATGCCTCCTTTTGGCTACTGGCAGTCTTGCACAGGGGTGCTCCAAGGGGAATGCTGTCATTTGCAGTTTCTTGGGGTGGAGTTCTGGAAAGGGACGAATAACTATAAGAATTTGAATGAGCATTGCTAATTGAGTGTGGCCACAGTGGGCAGGTGAGTGTGTCCCCACAGTGGTCTCCCCAGTGAGATGCCTTACCCTGCAACGCAATCCTCAGTGTCCTTTGGCAGGAAGCATCTGCATGGTTTACAGATTCGCATAGAACAGCAGCTCTGTGACCTGGAGCTGAAAGATGGGGAAGCTGACTGCACACTTCTCAGTCTTCCAGGCTGAAGGGAGTATGATACACTCCCAAGAAAAGTACCGTGAACAGCTGCTTTGGCACAAGATGTGTGCACTCTCAGAGCGCTCCTCGATGGCATTGCTCTGGCCAGGTTATAAACTAAATGGACCATAATCTCTGTATTTCTCTGCGTTATCCAGGAGACAGCGCAAGAAGCACAGATGTCTCTGTCTGAAAGAATAGAGCAAGCACTTCCACGCTTGTCGAATGAAAGAAAAAAAATTAAAGATCCATTCCTTTCTATTGCAGGTTTCGGAACTCTGCTCTTTTACATTTTGTTGTCTTACCCCTGCTGCAGAGAACCATGGAATGTATGGATGATACAAAGAAGGCATTTTTGGCAATTGACTTAAGAGAAAGAAGGGCAGAGGTTAAAGAGAGAACAGAGCACATCAAGCTTGGGGACTGGAGAGGCGTCCCTGGGCTGGCAAGGTGGACAGGGCCTCTCTGGTGGGGAAGGGGGTGCCACTGTTGCTGTGGGGTTGCCCTGGGAGGTCATGGGAGCCCCTGTCTTGTTCCATGCAGAGCCCCAGAAGTGAGCTTCTTTTCACAAAATTCCAGTCTGCATTTCAGTGAACAGAAAGGAGTCTTTTGTTTTTTGGCAAACTGCACATTCCAGAGACTGATTTGGAGAAGCCAGATTTGTGAGTGATGGAGGGGTCCATTGAGGAAAAGACATCTTTGTTGAAAGTGGAATAGAGCAAGGGTGAAAAGGTGAGGCCAAGCAGATGTCGGTTTTGTGTGTCCAGTGTCCCAGTACCTAACACAGCCCTGACCTGTAGTAGGCGCCTATTACCTAGTAGTTGAAAGATAGCTTGGTGACAGTTGGGAGGATGTTATTGCTATCTATGTTTCAGGAGAAAAATATTACAATAATTTTAACATTTTTCTGTAGACTCTGGCCTTGTCACCAAAGAGTGACAGTTGTCTTTCCAGAAGGAAACTTAGCACCAGAGAAAATTCTGTCTTCTGGAAAATGCCTAAGAGTCTGCTCTCAAAGTTTGCATTTTCCTTCGTGCTGAAAGGAGATTTCAAAGTACCCTTGGTGGCTGCTGACAAAGAGGAGCTCTGGTAGGGTGACTGAAAGGCCAGCCCTGCCTGTGTCTGGGTGACACAAAGGTAGAAAAATGCTCCCAGTCCTCTTAGTCTAAAACCACTCGTTGGCACTAGGAATCGTTTTCTGTGTTTTAAAAAATGTCACAGCCTATAACTTTGCATGCTAAACTCGCCCATGTTGACACTGGAACTCACTGGCACATTCTTGCTTTCCATGGCTTTACATACCCACGCTTGTGTAGTCCAGGAGAGTGGCGTTGGAGATGTTCCCAGTGTGGTGGTGTTCTAGCAGGGTGTCGCTTCGTGAGGACCAGGAGTCATCCTGCCATGGCACTCGACTGCTCAACTCTGCAGTTGTGCAGCTGAGATAGATTTGCTTAGCAGTACTGAGGTGTGGTCAGAAAACACAATGAATGTCCCAGTTAAAAATGAAACAAGTATTATAGTGAAACACATTGCCATTCATCTCCCTCAGAATCCTCCCCCTTGCTTCAAACACACTTATTTCCTCTGTCTTGCCACTTTCAGAAGCATTTCTGAAGTCCTCTCTAGTGAACCTCTTTTTGTGTGCCTACCTCGATGTCTTGAATGAGTTCAAAATGTTTATGCCAGTTTCTATCAAATAAAAACATGAGGTGTGTCACTGTCCACATCTGTCACCTTGTGACTTCTGGTCATGGTCATGAGAGATAAATGTTTTGAATTGATTGAGGACATGGAAGCAGCCAGGACAGCACAATACTCACCAAAGAGGACTTCCTGGCTCTTGTGAATAGTGCTGCAGTCATCACAGGAGTGCTGAAAGCTCTCTGAGATCCTGATTTCAATTCTCTTGGGTAGATACCTAGATGTTGGAGTGCTGGGTCCTATGGTGGCGCTGTTTAATTTTTTGAAGGTTGTTTTCCCACCACACCAACAGTGTGCAGGAGTTCCACTTTCTCCATATCTTCTCCTGTACTTTATTATTATTATTATTATTTTATTTTTGGTAATAGTCATCCTCACTGATGTGAGGTACTAGCTCATTGTGATTTTGATTTGTATTTCCTTGATGATTAGTGACCTCAAGCTAAAAAACTTCTGCATAGCCAAGCAAACAACAGAGTACAAAAGCAATTGATCTGTGGAATGGAGAGAAAATATTTGCAAAGATGTATGAAAGGATGTTATTCTCCAAAAGATTTAAAACACTCCCACAACTCAATAGCAAAACATCAAATAACCTAATTTAAAAATGAGTTAAGGGCTTAAGCAGACATTTCACCAAATATAAATGGCCAGTGGGTATAGGAAAAAACGGTCAAAAATATCTGTAAAATCTTAACTCCTGTTCTTCAGGTGCAAAGTCATGGATTTGGGAAGTGCTTCATTTATAATCAAGTTATTTGGGAATACCTTCCCTCGAGTTAATATTAGTTAGTCCTTTAAAAATATACTGTTTTATTTAGCATTTTAAAATGATGACATCCTTGTACCACCGTTTCATGGGAATTAAAAAGGAAATTGTCTTGCTCACACACAATTGCAAGATAGTCCAGTGGAGTGTCTGTATATTATTGTGAACAGGATGGATTCGGCACGTAAAGTTTTAGCTGTGATATAGTTGAGAATGTGGAATTCCCTTATGATTGAAAGGAGATGGAGTATTCTTTTGAGGACTGTCTCCCATATTTCATGTAGATCTTATTTTGTCTGGGGACCGCCACTCAGAACTCTGCCATCTGTAGTGAGTGGCAGCAAAATCTCAGTCTTAAAGAACTCATCTGTTAATTTTCTTTCTTTCTCTGACTTGATGACACCATTGTGGTTACTCGTTCTCCCTCGCCAATCAATAACATCTCATTTTCCATTATTACATCTTAAGTATATTACCGTGGTTGCAAGCTGTTACATTTTCATTTTGGAAATGTGATGGCTGGAAAATCTGTTGGGAAACTAGAGGAGCTCAAATCCTCCAAGATGGGTCATCTTCCCTGTGAATTAGTGCCTTGTCAGAAAGTATCTCCACCTGCCTGTTTTGCAGCGTGAAATTACCCTGCCTATGGTGCCATTTCATAGACAAAGACCCTGCAGCTGGGGGACAAAGTCACTTGCCCACTTAAGCAGATGTAATATCCAGAGTTCCAGTTCCTGACTCCACTTTATCTGCTGCTTCTTTTGTTATAATTTAAAAGAATTTCAGGGAATTTTAGAAGTAACATCTTATTTCTATTTAGATATTAGGAAAGAAGTGTTTGGTTTTCAGTAAAAGTCACCCAGAGTGTTCTATGCTGTTCTCTTTCACTTAGATGTGGGAGCGGCAGGCCTCACACAATGATTGGATGTGAGTCACGAGTTGGTCTTTTGGTAACAGAAAGAAATTTCCCAAAGGGCAGTTTCCTATAAGTCTCTCTGTGTTAGTGATTTCCATGCCTTAGTTGATCTCTAAGGGAACCTGCTCAGGGGAGAGGGCTGGAGGGAGTATTTCTCACTTTTCCCCAATGCATGTCAAATTTAGAAGAAGTAGAGTAGCCTGTGTTTAAAATCTTTCTCATAAGGACATTCACATGCTTGGGGAATGTGTTGCAAGTTGGAGGAAGATTGTGGTTTAAGGTTTCTTAGCCTGATGAGATTGTGCAATGTTGGGGCTGGAGTGTGGCTTCCTGTAATCTAGTCTGGGGTGACCAGCAAATGAGCCCACCATGGGGCCACTGTCTCTGTCCAGGTTAGGGCTCTGAGATGCTAGTGGGAAGGTAGGAGTGTGGTGTGCTGAGCTCCCTTTCTTCTCCACTGGCTTCTGGGGGTTCATCACTTGACATGCGTCACTGAATTCTTTTTCAGGAACTGCCCTTTGGGATATAATGCAAATGAATTTTTTTCTTTTAGGTACTGCAGGTTTGCAGGGCTTTTGCACCTTTTTATTTTTTATTTTGAGAAATATCTCTCAGGCAAGACTTGAATTTGTAATCCTCCTCCCTCAGTGTCCCAGGGTGTTGGAATTACACAGTATCCAGTGGAGGTTTTCTTTCTTCTTGCAAGGTGCAATATTATATTTCTTTTCACAAAGAAGAAAAATCCTCAGGTGAAGGTTTTGCCTCATCTAGATTGATTGAATTGATTCCAGTACTAAGACTGGAGCCAGTTTTGCAGACAACCATCACTTCTTTTTCCCTTTTCTTCCCTTCTCCCTCCTTTGTTCCCTGTCCACCCACTGGTTTGGCCTTCTGACAATGTGTGTACATCTGTGTGCATTTTCATATAAATGGTATCATTTGTACCTGTGTGAGTTTCCTACGGCACCTGTGACAATGTACCACCACAAGCTTGATGGTTAAAACACCAGAAATGTGTTCCCTTCTGGTCTGGGGGAGGGGCAGAAGCAAAAAATAGAAATGTTTCCTTCCTGTCTGGTCTGGTGGGCTGAAGTTCAAAATCAGAAACACTGGACTTGACACAAACTCTTTCAAAAACCCTCGAGGAATCTGTTCTTTTCCTCTCACAGTGTCAGAAGGCTGCCAGGGCTTCTTGGCTGTGGCTGTGTCACTCAGGTCTTTACCCTAACATCTTCAGATCACGCTTTCCTTCAGTATGGTTCATCCTCTTTGAAATCATGGTGAAATTTGACTGCCCTGGTGGTGGTGTTGGGAGACGGGTAGGTTCGTAAGAGGAACCATGCCTTTTTGGTGGGAGTGAGCCCTCACCATAAATCAAGGTTGCCCCTGGCATGTGTGGCTTGAACTTCTAGCTTCTGCCATGCTGTGAGGCCTCCAGAACTGTAAGCCAAAGTAAGTCACTTTTCTTTATGTATGACCTTGTGTTAGGCACTCTATTATAAGAACAAAAAAAAAAAAAAAAAAAAAAAGGACTAACTGGGTGTGGTGGTGCATGCCTGCAGTCCTAGCTACTCAGGGGGCTGAGGCAGGAAGATTGTGAGTTCCAGGCCAGTCTGGGCAATTTAGTGAGACCTCATCACAAGTGAACAAACAAACATGAGACACCTTCTCTTCTGTTTGTGTCAAATGTCTTTCCTCTTCAGGGAACTAGTGACAGAAGTTGTAGCTTAGGGGTAGAAGACTTGTTGAGTGTGCACAAAAGCTTGGGTCTGATTCCCAACACCACAAAACAAACAAAAGTGATATGTGTGATTGTATTTAGGGACTCTCAGCTGACCCAGGAGAATCTCCTGATCTAAAGATCCTTATTTCATTTACACTTGCAAAGATCCTTTTCCCAAATAAGTGATATTTGATATGTGTGATTATATTTAAGAGCTCCCAGCTAACCCAGGAAAATCTGTCTAAAGATCCTTATTTCATTTACACTTGCAAAGATCCTTTTCCCAAATAAGTAATATTTACACCGCTTCTGGGCATAAAGTTCTGCTATCTTTGAGGTTAATATTCAGCGTGTTGTAACAGTCATGCAACTTGCTTTTTAAAAATCCCATGGTATCTTTTAGAGATCTTTTTTCTATTCTGGCTAGCATGGACTTCTCTCACTTGATGTCATTGCTACAGAGCGTGCCTTGGATGGGTGTTTCCTGTGTAAATTTAGGTCCTTACCTTGATGAGCAGTGTTTTGATTTTTCTCACTATTACTGATGCTGTAATAGTGTGATTAATGATAAGGCACAAGTGACGCTTGCTGGGTTGGGGTTATAACTCAATGCAAAGGCCCTGGGTTCAAATTCCAGTACCATGAGAAAATTAAAAAAGGGAAGAAAAGAAAATAAGTGACATGATGATAATAGTTTTTATTGTCTCTTGGGTAGGTGGGAGTCCTTCTAGTGTTTTGTTTGTGGCTGGACCTGAAATCTCCTCACCCTTCCGAGCTCATCCTGACTGCTGCTGTTGAAATCTTAAAAACACTCACCAGCTGTTTGGCCTTGTCTCATCTCCTGGGGTCTGATGTATCTTGTCTTCAAAAGCACTGAATCACAGCACTAGCATCTGGGGGTCTTGCGCGTTTTAGATGAGTTAGTACAGACAGCCCTCAGAAGAGGGCGGACGTTTTGCTACTATAAGCTGTTCTGTTATGACTGCTACCCTTTCCCCAGTTGCTCCCAAGGAAAAGTTCTCCAACAGCTCACGTGGACTGTGGGGTGATGTCCGGCTCACCTCCGGCGAGGAAAAGGTTCACCTCAGCAGCTGTCCCTGAGATGATGCTTCCTTCTCCGGCTGCTTGGACCTGTGCATCTGGGCTTCTCTCCGCACCTTCCTTCCCCTTTTCTCTCTTTCTTTGCATTCATCTGCTGGCCATTTTGTTACCTTCTCAGTTTGGACGAACTCTGCCCTTCCTCCCCTCTCCTGCCCCTTCGTGGCCTCCTGTTTCTCATCCTGTTCTCTTTTCTTCAGCCTTTTCCTGTCACCTTGACCTCACCAGGAGGGAACCCTACCCCCTCCATTTCTTATGAAAACAGCCTGAACAATGGGAGGGAGGTCTCACTATCTTGCATTTCTGAAAGGCAGGTTGCCTAGCAAGATTGGGTGACTGGAAAGACTGAATGCTTACATCAGCGAAGGTAGCAGTCTTAGAGGATGCAAAGGTAGCTCCTCCAGAAGCCTGATCAAAGTGGACCAAAGAGATTGAGGATGTCCCTCAGTGGTACAGACCATGAACGTTAACTACAACTAAGTTGCTTGGATCAGGGATATAGCTCAGTGGCACAGCGCCTGCTTGGCACATGTAAGGTCCTGAGTTGGATTCCCGGTACCAAAAAAGGAAAAAAAAGTACCCAAAAAACTAAGTTTCCTGTCACAATTCAGTCACAGGAAAGACCGTAGTTACAGCAGGAGAATCAGTGGAGCAGAGTAAAAATCTGTAACATCGATATTACTCGGTGATGTCAGAGAATTTTCTTTTTTCATTTATGGAAAAATCATTTTGTAAATTTCAGAAAATTCTGCCTAATTCTCTTGGTGCAAGTATGTGTATATTTAAATGTGCACTAGTGCATATTCATTATCTTAAAATAATTTTCTAAGCTTAAATACTGTAAGTTGTTAATATTTAATAACTTATCTAAATGTATGGGCTGGGGTTGTAGCTCAGGAATAGATCACTTGTTTAGCAAGCAAGAGGCCCTAGGTTCAATTCCCAGCACTACTAACTGACAAAAAAGTTCCAAGCCAACAAACAAATGGTCTTGCAAAACATAACATCATTTTTGAGCAGGCACATTCCTTTTTGTCTAATTCACTTTTCTCTAAATTCTCTATAAATTGTACTACTGATAAAGGTGTTTTGACATGTTTGTTCAAAGTCTGGATCACAGTTTTTGTCTTTTATTGGTTTCGGGTGGTGGATTCTTGCACGCTGAGAAAATTTGGTTTTTAAAAAACTAATAATTACCGACATACTGCAGTTTGCAATTGCTTGACATCCAGAGTGGAAGACCGAAATGGTAAAGCTATGGTAGCATTCCTCCTTTTCACCTGGACAGCTAGGGAGTGGGGACCACCCTGCAGGATGGGGCATTTACCCCTGAGGCCTAGAGGAACTTGGGTCCATTAGTGATGCTGGGAGCTCAACTGGTATAAGGAACGTTCAGGCCAACCCCAGTGGTCCCCTCTCTGTCACCTTCATTTCTGCCTGCGTTTGCTGCTGAGCTGGTGAGAGTAGATCAATAATTCATACGGTGTCAGCTGTCTCTGGTGCCCCTAACGATTTGTTTAAGAGTGTGGACCCAAAATCTTCTTTCTAAATTAAGCCCTAAATTACTATAAATGTGAACCTACAGTATAGTTCTTGTCTGTGGTGTATGTGCTACTGTGTTTTGAAGTGGAGTGATTTGTGGATGGATCTTTTCACCAGTCCTTCTTCTTGGATGTAGGCAGTCTGCATGGAGGAAATGAAAAGTTCGAAGTGTTTTTATAGCTGTTGTCAAGGGTTTCTTATGAGCCTGATAAAATTCCACAGACAAAATAAGTAGTTTAGTCTCTTGGGTTTCAGTTTTCTAATCTGTAAAGTTAAGAGATGCTCTGAAGATACTAACTTTACATTTTATAATTCCTTCTTTGAGAAAGTTTGTGGCATTTATAATATTTACTGAAAATAAACTTTCCGGTACCAAAAAGAGGCAAGAATCAGTTTATCTGTCAGTTTTTTTTCCCCCAGCCTAGATTCTGCCAGTCCACATCTTGTTATAACTGCAGTGTGGCCAGAGATGATGTCCTATTATTACTTCTTTCTCTCAAGAATACTTCAGCTATATAGATCTATCATAGCAGTTGTTACACTGGTGAGTTTTCCCATATCCATCAGGAAAAGAAAATCCATCACACTTCTGACTACTTTTTCCTCTCCAAGAAAATGATCTTTAAGAGAATGGCATGTAATATAGTCCTTGCTATTCTTAAGGCATTGGAGAAACTGCATCTGAAATAAAATCAATACATGATGCAGTAGTTTATTTACATTTAAAATACTGAACGGAGAAGCATGCTATCAAAGATGGGACCACTCCACACCCCAGACTTACCTCAAGAAGAGAATGTAGTAGAAATATTCTACTACTGTGTATAACACCAGTTTGTGCTTAATTAATCCATGTATCTCAGCTATATTGCCACAATGAGATAGGCTCGGCAGAGATTAAGATATGCAGATTAGCGTTAGAGTTTTTAAAATTCCATCCCATAGTCTTAATTTAAGTTACACTAATGGTTACCGGGCAACTTAGGGAATGAAGGCACAGTGTTACCTTCTCATATTTCCAGTTGATGATAATAGACAAAACAGAATTCTAATTCAGCTACACACTGAATGTGACCTTAACCAAATCCTTTATCTTTCCAGATTTTCTTCTCTCCCATTCGCCAGTCTCTCTGCAAAGTGAGGTTCGGCTGTGCATTTATTTTACTCTATTTTAAAGGTATAAATGCAAATTGTGCTGTTTGCATCTTTCAGAAAGTTTCTTTCTTTCTTTTTTTTTTTTTTAAAGAAAGTTTATGTAGCATGAAAACTATTGGCTCTTGAAACTTAATTAATATAATTGGCCAATAAAGCCAGGTGTGGTGGTGCATGCCTGTAATCTCAGCGCTCGGGATGCTGAAGCAGGAGGAGTGTTTCGAGTTAAAGACCAGACTGGGCTACAAAGTGAGCTCAAGGCCAGCCTGAACTGCATAGCAAGACCCTGTCTCAACAAGACAAACAAAACAAAAAGCAAAAACAAAACAAACAAACAAAACCCTCCCCCCTCCAAAAAAAACAAGTGGGTCTGAGCCTTTTGGTTGGTATAAATTACTTTATGCATTTCTTCTTTGTTTTTGTGTTTTCTTTTAGGATGTTAAGGATTCAATCTGGAGTGTTGCACATCTACTGCTGAGCTGTACCCCAGCCCCTCCATTGTGTATTTCTTAACTTCTATGGTACTTTGGGGAATTCTATAGAGAAAGTCATCAGTTGCAGATTTTAAAGTTTTTCCATGAACTTTATTAATTTACTTAATAAAATTTTAAATGTAATTATTTCTACCTTTTCTTCCTTTCTGTCTCCTTCTCCATCTCTCTGTCTCTCTTTGTGCCTTTCTCTCTCTGCCCCTCTCTCTCTGTCTTGCTCTCTCTCTGTCTCACTCCCTCTCTCTGTCTCTCTGTCTCTCTCTGTCTCTCTGTCCCCCTCTTACTCTGTGCTGGGGTTTGAACCCAGAGCCTTTTGCATGCTAGACAAGCAATCTAACAGTGAACTATATTTGCAGCCTTCTTTTTTAAGTTTTATTTTTTAAAGTTGAACTGTATATTCTTCCCCCACAAAATACAACTCTTGGGATTTGTTCTAATAGTTTTGTCTTTCTATTTATTTTTCAATGCAACTTTAAAACCTTTCATTCTCTTCCAGCTTTCCTGTTGTATTCTACTGGTCCCTATGCTGACCACTCTGATAGAAAGTGGTCCTGTGGTTTGAATGGGTTGAAACCTGGTCTCCAGTGCAGCAGGGTGAGAGGATTGGGTCCTGAGGGCTCTGGCCCCATAAGTAAGTAGATTAACCTGTCCATGGATTAATGGGCTATCTTGGGAGTAGCTTTGTGTAACAGAGAGCTCTCTCCTTTGTGCTCAGCAAGAAGGCCTTCATCAGAGGCTGGTGCTGTGCTCTTACACTTCCAGTCTCTAGAACCATGAGTCAATATATCTCTATTCTTCATACTTCATTCGGTATTCAGAATGTTGTCATAGTAACAAAAAATGGGCTAAAATAACTCAGATCATAGTCATAGGCCAACCTGAAATCCACTGGCTTGTAGTCCTGCCTAAGGGACAGCACATCATGAGAACTCGCCAGCTTTTATGTCTATTAGACTCTTTTCTGCCCCTTGACCATTGCCTGTCTTTGATTCCTGGTACCTGTCTCCTCTGGTGTCTGGGGCTGCACCCACCATCACAGCGTTGAATTCAGAAGGGGCTTACTCTAGTCTAAGCTTGGACAGAGAACCATGCCATAGCTCTTCTAAGATTTTTACATTGAGGCTGTAACATTTAATGATTTTATTAAAGATAACAGGAGAAATTACAGTAAGAAAATGACTTATACTAGCTGTAAGATATGATTATTTTTGGACTCCCTAGGCCCAACCCATCTACAAGGCTTCACTGCAGGGTCACTGTGCTCCCAGCTCTGCCTGTCTTTCCTGGGGGGTGGAAGGCAGTTTCCCTCACCATTGTGCAATCATAAGTGAACCCAGATTTCTGAGTCTAGGCCAGAGTTTCACTAGACTTATAGAAAAAAAGAGATATTTTTTCCCTTCAGTCCAAGACCTTTCTTCCTATAAGTCCTCATTTAGGATCTTCCTTCCCAAGATGACAGATGAAAAGAAAACTCATTTTTATTGATGGGAACTTCACTGGTTTACATGGAAATTTATTAGCTTAATGTTAGCACCAACCAGACACATAACACCATGGTCCATAAGTTTTTAGCTTGGAGTACTCACGCTGACAGCATAGAGACTTTGAGAGATCCATGAACCCCATAAGGTTGTGTGCAGAATTTTGTGGGTATATGCCTTTTTTCTGGGGAACAAATCTATAGCTATCATCAGATTAGTCCATCCAACATCTTGCCAAAAGATGAAGAACCCCTTCTGTTGTCCAACACCAGGTTATCACTTCAGGTGTGGGTTAATCTTGTGGCGCATCAATAGTTTCATCACTTACAGAGTTTTCCTCCATCAGCTAATAAAAATGAGATTATTGTGTCTTCTCTCCAGACATCTGTATCTCTGCTTTTATCCACAAACAACGGCTCAGCTGCAGATATCTCTACAAAGTCCTTTGCAGGAGCCCTGTGGTCCAAATCTATTCCTGGACAAGAAGCATTTCTCTGGAGTTAATAGAGCCTGCAGAGATGCACTCCTGGTTGGTCTTTACAGCATGACCTACTGATGGCCTTCATTTCCCCAGAGGTCTTTATATAATTAAATTGCCTATTTGGTCAGTCTTCCAAAGACAAAGAATAGTCTCTACAAATGGAGTATTTAGTATCTACAAGAGAGTCTTCTACTTCACTGCAGTTTTAAATGTACTCCCCAGGGATTGTAAATACCTTTAATGCCAAACTGTAGTTTAAATTCTTATAACCACATATACTCCCTTCTCCCAGCAGCCTTTGCAAGATGGAAACTTCTTTGGGCATCTGTCCAGGACTTGGAGCCCAGGGAAGGTTGGTGGCAGCAAAACCTTTCCTCTCTCCTGTCTCATCCTTCTGCAGGAATCTTTCGTTGTCTCCTGTTACCCTTGGGACTCAGGCCTCTATCCTGGCTCGGTGCTGGGTGCTCCAGGTCACTTAGGCACTGCCAGCGTGTCCCTTTTCTTCTCTGCAACTGTGAGGAGCTTGATCTGCACTGTCACCATCCCAGTCTGCAGTGCCTGACGGCACCTTTACCAAATGACTGCTCTTTTCTCACTCTTCTACACTGTGCGACAGTGTTCATTCCAGCCTGGCCCAAGCTTCAGGTGTCCTTGCAACAAGACTGCAGCTTTGGAAGTTAGGGACCATGGAGGATAGTCCTGAGGCCTGCAAAGATACAAAAAATGTTCCAGGAAGGCTTTTTACTAGGCATCCCATCCTTTTTCTCTCATCTGTCTCTCAGCACAGTGTTTTAGTTTGAAGTGAGATTGGTCTTTTGTCTCCAAGAACTGTTTTTCTTGTGAGGCTCTCTTGTAAGAGGTTTTGAACACAATTTGCTGGACAGTCGAATAGTAATATTAGAAGAAAACCCATGGGTTGGGAATTTGAGTCACTCTCCCAGCAAGGTGTCTTTTCTCTGAGGAATGTAGTTTTCTTACACAAGTTGGAGAGGCTTTCTTACCTCTATCCTCATGGTGTAACTCAGTGATTTTACTAAATGTGGTCCTGAATCTAGCCACAAGCCTCTCGGGTAGATGTGCCTCCAGATTGTGGTCAAGCCTCTTGCCTGTCTCTGTTCTCCATCAGAAGATCTCGCCCCTTATCGGTATGTTTTTATGGCTGCTTTATAGGAACTGGGGAGAGAACAGTCTTACTGTTATGCTATTTCACCCCAAAATTTGATAATTTCATATATGATGATTTGGTCAGTATTTATAATTTGTGATCATTTAGTCATTAATAGAGAATTCTAACCAATCGCACTTGCCAGGAAGGTGCTTAGGCCACTGAGCAGAATCCCTGCCTTCTAACCAATTTATTTTTTTGTTTTACTTTATTTTTGGTGGCACTGGGGGTCGAACTCACAACCTCACACCTGTCAGACAGGCACGTAAGCCACAGAGCCAAACTTCTGGCCCTAGTTTTTTTCTGAGGCAGGGTCGCACTATGTAGTTCAGACCCGCCTTGCGCTCTCATTGTAGCCCAAGCTGGCCTTGAACTCACAATGCTCCACCTACCTCAGCCTCCTGAGTGCTGGGATTAAAGGCGTGCGCCACCATGCCTGGCTCTTCTAACCAATTTAAAATAATGTCTTTGGACTGGGGATGTAGGGCACTTGCCTACTATGCGTGAATTTCTAGGTTTCATCCCTAGTAACACACACACACATACACACACTTAAAGAAAAGTCTTAGTGACTTTTAGAGTTTGAAATATATTAAATGCAGTTTGTTTGTGTTTTTGAGACAGCATCTTGCTGTAGAGTTTGAACTGATCTTGAACTCACTGCGTAGCCCAGGTTGGCCTTGAACCAGCACTGGCCCTCCTTCCTTAACCTCTCAAGCGTGGAGATTATAGGCATGAACCACCACACCCAGCATTATTAAATGCAATTTTAAATGAAGGAC
>RJWM01033175.1:0-20809 GCA_004363535.1 Dasyprocta punctata | reverse complement strand
TAAGACCCAACCCAACAAAACAATGGAAATGATATAGGACCTCAAAATAAGACATAGGGAATCAACAATGGCTGCAACCCTCAGAAGGAGCGCCCCCCGCCCTCCCCGATGACACACTGCTTAGTGATATCCTCTGAACCTATGATCAGACCACTGGCCCTAGACCTGCAATGTTCATGAAACACCAAAGCACCACAGGTATCCAACTGGATTTCACCTCGATAGCTATCATAGCAGTCTATGTTTCTCTGGATAAGCTGGTAGCTTACAGGGTGTGGGGGAGGGTATTTGTACTTCTTGTTTGCCAGCCCATGCACCAGAAGGGCCTGGGGTCTGACTGTGCCCAGTCGTGCCACAGCCCGTGCATGGTGCTGGCTCCCAGACTGGACTTGTTTGCTGCTGGGGCCATTGTTCTCTTTAACTCCAGTCCCATGCTTTGGAATTTGATACCTAACTTTGACTTCTTCATTGATCCAGTGATCTCGCTGACTTGCTGACTTTGGTCTGTGAACCTTGGCTTGTCCATCAACTCTTACAAGTACTCTAATGATTTCAGCACCACTATGTGGGGGTAATAGACAATTCATCAGCCATATTTGCCCTATGACTCTCCCTATGCCACCTTATTTTCCTCAAAAATCTATATTCTAACCTTTGCCTGCCTACTCCTGCAAAGCTGACTTGCCACACCAACTAGCTACACCAACTAGCTATTTTGACAATTTGTAGATTAATCTCATTACTCCATATGAATTTTTCATTTTCCAATTCTATATTCTATAAAGATACAGAATATTTGGCCATATTCCTTTTTATAAGGCTTCATAATGCTCTTTTCAAAATGAGATACAGTACACTGAAAACACTCAAGACTTTAATTATATTTCTGTGGGTTAAAATCATTCAAGTTGGCCCAACTAAATGCCAACATTGAGTAGACCAAGGACCTACCAGAAAAGCAAACTATCATCTTCCTATTTTTAGAAAGGGAGATGGACAATTGCTTTTTTCTCAATTAACGACGTCTCCATACCACAAAATAACATAAAAGACCACAGAACCATGGAGAAGATACCCAACAGAGAGAAAAATAGTCAACACCTCATCCCCACCCCGAATCCCCCCCAAATATGATAAAATTGGATATCTGAAGAGTTAAAAATAGAAATTGACCAGAAAATAACAATCTCATAGGGCTTTATGGATGAACATGTCATTCCAGACAAGAAAATTAGCTAGAAGGCAGAGGAAATAACTAAAGCCACAAAAACCACAGAGAAAGTACAAAGAATTACTTGAACTCAGTAGGAAATAATTTTAAAAAATAGGCAGTACTTTTGCCAATAACCAAAAAATACAAAAAATAATATAAATGTTCTGTGTCTTTTTCAAGAAATGACTTGCTCTCCTTTTATTCTTTTAATGGCTTCTAGTTTCTATTCATTCAAAATTACTCATTCAAAATCCTCTTCATATGGGGTTGTTAATAATGTTGTCCATCTATACAATAAAACTCCCTATACAAATACACACATTTTTGGTTTTCCTCATGGTCTTTGTTGGATATGTTATAGATAAATGTCATGATGCTATACTGCTGGGATCTAACACCAAGGGATATCTTTGTTCATACACCTTTCTTTTTTTTTAACTCTTCTTTGAGAATGACAACAAAACATTTTGGAGCTGATATCATTTAACTTTGTTTGGAATGACATGCAAAAGACAGAAAAGTTGAAAATACCATTGTTAATTAAGAATTCTATCAATACAAAGGGTTGATCTTATAACATAGAGAGATGCAAAAATAATGCTATTTACCACTCTGTTGTAGCTTGTATTTTTCAAGTATCACATTAAAAATATTAAGCAAAGGCTCTTTCCTGTCCTTCTTTGGCATTAACAGCCTCACTATTCTGCATTAGGAAACTACTGTTAAACATGTGGCTTCCTGTATCATTATAGGAGTCTGAGACTGAAAGTTTACTATTACATTTCTTATGGTGAACTTTCATGTGATCCATATGAGAATTAGCATGTGTTGAAACCCAGAATGGCTTTCTTTCTACCTGAGCCAACCAAAGAACCTCTGAGGAATTTTAGTTTGTTGTGGGCTAGCCTTTTCTTTACTTTTATTGGCCTTCCTCTCAGGGAGATTTCTTTGTCCTTTTTTTGCCTGGGTCGTATATTTGATTCGTGGGTAGGGTAGGGAGGTGAACATACCACCACCTCAAGAAGTAAAATGGAACCTAGTGTAAACCTTGCCAAGAAATACTTTTTTTCCTATATCCCAAACAACAAGTTTTCTATACAGATATTAGGGTGATATTATAACACATTTTCATATATGGAACATAAGACTATCGGGTTTGCATTTCTTCACAATTGCTTTGGCTACTTCCAGCTCTTTGTACATTCTTATAAATTTTAGAAACCACTTGTCTTTTTCCCCAGGAACTGACATGTTTTCCAAAGCAGGTTATTATTTTACTTTCCTATCAACAATGTATGAAGGACTCAAATTCTCAGTATCTTAATCAACACTTGTTGTTGTCCATCTTTTTTTGTTATACCAACACTAGTGGGTGTGAGGTAGTATCTCAGTGTAACTTTTACCTCCACTTTCCTAATACTAATGATGC
Source organism: Dasyprocta punctata (assembly GCA_004363535.1). Lineage (NCBI taxonomy): Eukaryota > Metazoa > Chordata > Mammalia > Rodentia > Dasyproctidae > Dasyprocta > Dasyprocta punctata. The sequence goes on along the minus strand of RJWM01033175.1, from coordinate 18,167 downwards.
TAAACAGTTTTCACGTATATATTGGCCATTTCTATATTTTCTTTTCTTTCTTTCTATTTAAACTATTTGCTCATTCCTAATGAGTTATCTTTTATTGAGTTGTAAGAATTCTTTATATAATCTGGATAAGAAACACTTAAGCATGACTTGATAGGATTTTCTCTTATCATGCAGACTATCTTCTCACTTTGATATGGTCCTTAAAGTACAAAGAGTTTACTTTGATGAAAAATCGACTTATCCTGCATTATTTCTTTATGCTTTATGTTTTATGCTTTCTAAAAAAAAGACTCACTCATAAAGAATCCAATGTCATAAAGATTTACACTTATGTTTTCTTTTAAGTTTATAGTTTTATCTCTTACATTTAAGTTTCAAATCCACTTTACATTAATTTCTGTATATTGCAAGATAGGATCCAACATCATTCTTCTATATGTGGGTATCTACTTATCCCAGCATCATGTGGAAAAGAGGGCTTTTCCTCCACTGAATTTTCTCAGCACTCTCATTGAAAATCAATTTGCCATAAGAGTCAGGTTAATTTCTGGATGCTCGGTTCTATTCCATTGACCCATATGTCTATAGTTTTGTCAATCTTAAGTTCTGTAGCTTTGTAGTAAGTTTTGAAGTGGGTTGTTTCAGTCTTCCAACTTTGCTCTTCCTTTTCAAATTTGCTTTGTCTGTATCGGATCCTTTGCATTTACTAATGAATTTTACAGCTTGTCCATTTCTGAAAAACATTCTGGGTTTTTAATAGGGATTGTATTGAATTTATAATCATTTAAGAGAGTATTGCAATATTAACAATGTTAGTTCTTCTACATCCATGAACATATGATATTTTGTTTATTAGGTCTTTAATTTCTTTCCATGGCATTTTCTAGTTTTTAGTGTACAATTCTTATACCTTCTAAGTAGAACTTATTCTTAGGTATTTTATTCTTTTCGATACTTCCACAAATGGAATTGTGTTCTCTATTTCATTTTTAGATTTTGCATTGCTGCATACAAACAGTTGACTTCTGTATATTGATTTTTTTCTACAACCTTGCTTAATAGCTTTAATAGTTTTTTGTGTGTGGATTCCTTAAGATTTTCTATATCAGCCAGGCGTGATGGTGCATGCCTCTAATCCCAGCACTCGGGAGGCTGAGGTAGGAGGAGCATTGTAAGTTCGAGATTGGCTTGGGCTACAACGTGAGCGGAAGGCTAGCCTGAGCTACACAGTGCGACCCTGCCTTGAAAAACCAGGGCCGGGAGTTTGACTCAGCGGCTTACATGCCTGTCAGGCAGGCTTGAGGTTGTGAGTTCAATCCCTGGTGCCACAAAAAAAAAAAAAAAAGATATTTCTATATCATCTGTGAATAATGATTCTTTCTTTCCAATATGTATAATGCTAATTTCTTTTTCTGGCTAAATTGCCTTGACTAGAGCCTCCAGTACAGTGGTAAATGGATGTCAAAAGAGTAAACATCCTTGTTTTACTCCTGCTCCTAGAAGAGAAAGCTCTAGGTCTTTATTAAGTATGATATTAGCTGTGAATATACCTTTATCTTAATAGACATATATAACAGATTTTTTCTAAATAAGTCTAAAGAATGCAATAGATTTCTTTACTAATAAGGATTCTGGGCTTGCAATGAACTTGAGAAGTTGCTACAAATTAGGAAGACCAACTTTAAATGTTAGTAAACTCCTAGCAGGTTCACTATTAGTCCTTAATTATCAAGATGTAGAATTTTTCAAAATATATTCTGTGGAAAGAGGTTAATGATATAGAAACATCTTTTCTGTTGGTCAAAACAGAAAACCTCCATTCCTTCTTAATCCTTCTTCTCTCCCGCTCCTCATAGCCAATCTGTGACCAGGTCTTTTTATCTTAGTCTTCTGAGTCTGTCAGGTTGTATCTCCATAATCACCACCATAATCTAATCTACCATTATGCCTTGCCTCGACACTGGCATCAATTCCCACATTCACTCATTAACCCCTCTAATCAGTGTTTTACCATGTAGTTTAAATCTTTTCCACGGGGTCCCTCTGCTGCTAGGACAAACATCAGAACTCTCAGCAAACTCACAGGTCATGTGAGTGCAGCCCTGCCTTTCTTTACAATCTCCTTTGATTCTCCACGCTCTAGCCCTGCTTCTTCAGGAGCTCAGTTCCATGACCAGACTCTTCCAGATCATATTCTCTCTGCTAGGAAACTTCAATATACAGAGCGAGGTATAGAAAGTTTCTGTAAGCATTAGCATTCCTATGCGGAGTATCTGAACTTCACTCATTAAATGTGTTCATTTTACCTCATTCATTCACTCATTCATAGGAAGTCACCCAAAGCTTATCAATGATCCCTGAGTCTATCTGCTTCTTCACTTACTTTCAGGGTAAGTGAGAGGGTTATTCTGGAAGCCCTCTTAAGGAGAAGAATTTGCTATCACAGAAACCTGACAGATAATATAATAAAAGAAAATTATAGATCAATGTCTCTATGAATGCAGGTGAAAAATGTTTAACAACGTTTAGGCAAATTAAATCCAGCAATGTACTTAAATAGTAATTCACCATAAAAAGCTGGATCTGTTTTAAGAATATAAAGTTGATTTAACATTTGGAAATCAATCAATGTAGTCACAATATGAAAAAAATCATTTTAATGGACATAAAAACATGTGACAATATTCAACACCTTTTTACAATACAAGCTTCTTAGCAAATTGTAAACCCTTGACCTGATGAAGAAGAGCTGCAGAACACAAAACCATCATTGTACTCAATGTATAAACTCTTTTTCCCTAAAATCAGAAGCAAGGTGAAGATGTCCACTCTCACCAGTTCTTTACAATACTGAAATGAAAGTTCTAACCAGTGTATTAAGTCAAGAAACACAAGAGCTAAAGACTGGAAAAGGAATTAAAATACTGAAGATTAATTGTAACTAATTTATATAAATATAAACATACATACATACATTTCTACCATCCAACTCCTAGAGATAATTTTCCATGCCATTAAATATTTTAATCATACCATTTTTCATTGTTAAATACTATTTTAAGGGATGAGCACTGAATATTGCATACACAATTTAAGCAACTACATGTGGTTGATATTTAAGTATTTTCAAGATTTTAGTGACAATAAATGATGTAGCTTTAGATACATAATGACTGAGTATTTATGTGTTATATATCCATAACTTTTTCCCTGAGATAAATTTTAAGAAACAGAATTTATGGATAATGTTAAAAGCACATTTTAAAGACTTTTTTATTCCCACTGTAAGTTTCATAAGTATATAGATAGATATAGAGAAGATCTATATATCTAGAGAGGGGGGGAGAGAGAAATTTTATGACCAGAAGAATGGATAATAGACATTTCACATGCTTCATCAAAATAGCTGATCTGTCTCTTGATAACATCCCCAGTTTTCACACCATGTTCATCCTCCCCAGTCCCATCCTCCCACATGCTTTGGGGAGAGGTCCCCCTCTACCCCATCTGCAGACAGCTCAGGCTGCTCAGACCTAAGCTGAGCAATGGGATCACATGGAGCCCAGATCTTGGTTGAGGAATGGGGTACACATCTCAATTCAGCCCAGTAAGGTCTAAAAAGACATGGACAGTTTCTATGAGAGCAAATTCCCCTCCTTCCTAAATTAGGAGCCAATGAAGCTAACATTCTAGAAACAGACAGAAGAAATAAAAAGAAACTAGGTTCTAGACACTATTAATGAGCCCCTGAAATAAACCAATCCACTGGAATCCAAATAACAAGGGCTGATTGGTCTCATTTACTAAGTTCTTTGTAAGGTATTTTCTATTACTTTCAATCAAATATAGCTTACGTCATAGAAAAGATTTCTATTACTCTTTCTAATCCATGAAAACAATCTTAACATACTGCTATACTTACAGAAGATGGTTTTGTTTTGTTTTGTTTTGTTTTGGAAACAGAGTGCAGCTATATAGCCCAGGCTAGCCTCAAACTAACAGCAATCCTCTACCTCAGCCTCCGAAGCACTGGAATTGCAGGTGTGTGCCATCGCAACCAACTATAGAAGGTTATTTTTCACTTATATTTCTTTGGGGTTAAAAATGTTTTCAACAACCGGGCTTGGTGGTGCACGCCTGTAATGCCAGCATTGGGGAGGCTAAAGCAGGAGGATCACTGCGAGTTTGAGGCCAGCCTGAGCTACATAGCGAGACACTGTTTTAAAAAACCAAGAAGAGCCTTCCCATAAAGTAAGCATCGCCACACAGGTGGTTAAGAGCCCCAGCCAGGAGACAAACTACGTCTTCCCATCTTCCCGTGATGCAGCTGGTGCTCAGGCTGAAAAATCAGTAGAGCGACCCACCCCCACGCCCGCCCCCACTGATTCGGAAGACTCACAGGGTGAGATGATAGCAACTGAGGGGAGGACGCTTGTATTGTTTGGCTGACTCTGAAGGCCTAGGGCTGGTGGTCTGGGAATCTACTTGTGTGCATTGTGTCAACTGTGGGGGATATCCTCCTGTTTTGTTTTTGAAATCCAATGTTTTGTTCCACTTTATTGTTTTGTTTTATCCCTGTGTCTGGTAACATGAGCAACTATTTTGATGATAACGATGTGCAGTATTGTTCTCACTGTTTTGTTTTGTTCCAATTAATTGTTTTATTTTATTCCATGTTATGTTTTAATTGGTTTTATTCTGTTGTTTTGTTTGATTTTGCTGTCTGATGGTATGGACAACTATTGTGAAGATAGCAAGGTGTATTATGATAGCCATTGTTGATTTCCTATTGTCCTGTTTTGAAGTTCTGTATCACTTTCACTGCTGTGTTTTGATTGGCTTTATTCCGTTTTCTTGGGTTTTGTTCTCTTTAAAATTAAAAAAAGAAAAAGAAAAAAACATGTTTTCAGAAATCTATTGGGTATGTATATTTCTTCTTTGGTAAATTTTCTGTTTAATATCTTTTACTCTTTTTTGAGCTGGTATGTTCATCTTCTCCATTTATAAGAGCTTCATACTTAGAATATGAGCACTTTGGCACATATATTACTTATTTCCTGCCTTTATTTCTTTGTAGACAAAACTGTCAGTAATTTCCTTTATAGTTTTGTAATAAGTTTACAAAATTCACTAACACATTAAGATTACATGAAAATTACATTAACAGAAGGTTAAATAGTGACTGTTGAGCCCTTGAATAATAGCAGAGAAGTTAAAATAGGACAAAAAAATAGGAAAAAATGGTTTTAAAAAATCTAAGGGGTGAATAGGAGTTGCAGAAGGAGAAGAGCAACTTCGAAAGAGTGGCAATAGTTAGTCACATACCACTTAGCATTTTAGTCAGCAACAGTCTACTGTATGTATATCATAGTGGTACCATGAGATAATCATGAAGCCAAAATTTTCTCTCAGATGGTGACAAACTCTCTGTTTGAACAATGCATAGCTCATGTATGTGGTGACAAATCTATGACACCACCAGTCATAAAAGTAGCAACCATTCTATTCTGAACAGTACAAAATACTTGATTATATGTTACTGTTTTACCAGAATACTGTTATGATGTGGCATACAGTAAGTTTGTTATGTGTTTAGTGGTATCATTATTTTAGAAGTGTACTATGACTTCTGAAAAAGAGAAAGTTTGGTGTAAAACAGTGCAACATGTTATGTCAGCAGGAGCCTCACAGAGCTCACGTTGAGCTCATGTCTCTTGTTTCCATTAAGAGGCCACATCAAGTGACTGGTCTATGTCATCTAGATCTGTGTTAAGTACACTGCATGTCAAGTTCACACTACGTAACGCACACTTCAGAACACATCCCCAGTGCCAGCAATGCATGACTGTAATAGGAGAGGTTTCCCCTGAGCAGAAGGCAGCAGAGGGATGAGGCTCGAGTAGTTCCAGAGCAGACATACACTAAGCAGCACATGTTCAGGTATCCTGAAAATTTTCTGAACTCCAAGGACAAAATGAAATACATAACCTACAAGCTAGAATGCACAAGTTCCAAATCGAGGGAAAACTTGAACTTCCATCAGGCATTTCATCTGTAACACTAGAACTTTGATGATGATGATGGAACAGCATTTTTAGGATTACTGCAAAGGAAAACATACCATGAATTTGTGAATAAAGCCAAAATATGAGAAAAATACTTTTGAATATGCATCAGATCATAGAGAGAATATTACCCAAGATATGACAAAAGAAATCATGATAATAAACTAGGATTAAGTACTAAATAATGCTGGCAAAACTTGGAGTGAGAGTAGAAGAGGAATAGGAAGAAATAAACATTCTTTGTTATAACCTCCGTATAAAATGAGGTAAAAGCAGAAGAACTGAAAATATTCTTAACAGTGTCCCTTGAAGACATCTGTTCTAATATGAAATCATAATGATGATAGTTGGCATTTACATATATACACTTGTTATTACATATATATTGTGTAATATTTTATATACATATTTGACATTATTTGTTAAAATATACTGCACACTGTTCTTTGGGTATTGTTTGTATTAAATCACTTAAAGCAAAAACTCAGCAAAATTAAAAGTAATCAAATAAATATAAAGATAATCCAGTGAACTCGGTGTTATACTATGAGATAGGCACTATCAAAATGCATGTTAAAATATTTAACTAGTTGTATGGTATTTGATAATTATTTTTTCAAAAATCTAAAATAAGCGAGTGGAGATTTGTATTAAATGAAACGGATAAAGTATTTGTGTTTATCTCCTCTCCCTCCTAAAACTCACAAAAACAATGTAAGAAAATATTTTTTAATAGAGACCCTGAGAAACAGAATGGAAATGTAGCAATTAGGAAAATAGTTGTTTCCCAAGGCTTGAACCTGAAAAGCTGTCAGAGCACTAACTCAGATGACCAGAGTAACCTAAACCCATGCTGGTAGCTGAGCAATCTAGTTTCAGCTGTACAACTCCAAGGGGCTAAGGAGAGGTACCAGCTAACCCTGAAAGTTGGAGTTCAGGGCACTTGAAAACTTACATAAGGAAATATTAAAATCCCTACTACACCCACTCAGCACAGCCCACATTTGAATTTCAGCTCCATCATTTACCCCTTATATAACCTAACCTGAGAAAAATTCCTTAACCTCTCTGAGCTCAGTTTCTACATCTGGAAAAGTAATATGTTAGTGATACCTACTTCAAATGAGTACATGTGAAGCCCCTATAATAGTCTCTACCACATAGTAATTTCTGAAAACAGATTAGGTATTAATATGAGTTCCAGAAAGAAAAAAGTGGAAGGAAGGAAATTAATAATGCAATGCTATCAAAAATTATCTGTAACTAAAGGACATTAGTTTCCAGATTAAATAGGTCCAACTGATATCCAGTACAATGAATACAAGGAAATTCCCCTAGGGCAAATCATTTGTATGAAATAAGAAGGATTTTAAAACTTGCCAAGTGAGAAAACAGATATCATGCAAAAGATAAGAATTTAGAACTGCATCTGAACTCCCAACATCAACTATGAAAGTTAGCATGTCCCTCAAAAATTCTAAAAGGCAAAAAAAATTTTCAATGTGAAATTTTAGGCTTAGCCAAACTATGAATCAAAGAATGGAGTAAAGAAACTCAAAATTCAGCATCTCCAAAAAGTTACTTCCCATGGGCCATTTCTCCAGAAGCTATTAGAGGGCATGATGAACAAAAAGGAGAGCTTAAAACAAGGAAGACTTAAAATATAAAATATAGGAATATTAACCCAAAGGATTAAAGATAGGAATCCACAGAGTAGCATTGATGGAAGTCCCAGAATGGTGGCTGTACAACAAATTTGGAAAGCAAGTAGTCCATGCTGAAGCACAGGGATAGAAGGACCAAGGAGGAAAAAAATGCCTGAAGAAAAAGAAAAGTTAATAAGAAGTTATCCACAGTTTTTAAATATGTATTGCAACTTCACAAAGAATTAATGGTAGGTATATGCAAAATAAGAAATATAAAGTAGTCACCAAATCCAGAAAAAGCAGAAGGTTAAAAATACAAAATAATGTTAACATAGCACTTTAAAATTATTTAGTTGTCTGTAAGGTTTATGTAGTCATGTTTTTCAAAAAAAAACTCTGATTCTCAATTTAACTGAGTATGATGTATCTATAGTAAGAGGACAGAAAGAATAAAATTCTGTGTAAGAAACTAAGTTTTATCCACAATAAAAGGCAAATTCATGAATGGTGTCTGAAAATAGTGGAGAGGAATCAATTACAGTATTTTTTTAAATTCTAAAACATACAGGGAATAACAAGAAAAACAGCTAAAATGAAAGTCACTAGTGAACAGGCTTCAAAAGTAAGGAAGCCTACAATACTATGAATTACACGCTTTGGCGATATTATGCATTCATTGTGTAATATTATACTTTGATTAAAATCATAAGGGTTAAAGGGATAGTCAAAGAAATTTCAGATATGATTAAAACAAAATGTACATTTAAAACAGTAAAACCAAATGAGTGGATGGTCAAAAACATTCCAGGTAGGCAGAAAATAAAGGAAAGCAATAATATTTCAAAAGAGAAGTAGATGCAAGTACTAAGTAAAATAAAAACTAAAGTTATATGAGGATAAAGGTACAATTTTCAAAGATGATTTGACATTCATAGACTTGCTTACACCAAATATATGGAGCTAAATATATGAAGAAAAAAATTAATCAAAATTTTATCATCAAATTATAAGGACCACCACTTTCAACCATGATGGAACAGCAGGAACCAGATTTACTGCCCTTCAAGAAACAACTAAATAATAGTCAAAATATATGGGAAAAATAGCCTAAGACACTAGACCTAGGCAGTGGAAAACAGTGATCTCTATGGATTGCAGAGCAAATTAAATGAGCCCAAAGAATGCCTGAGTTTACCACTTTGAGTTCACAGTCTCTAGAGCAGGACAGAGGAACTAAGGCAACGTTCACTGAAATCCCTGAGTTCAGACACAGAAGTCTATACACAGTGAAAGTATTTTTGGAATAGAAAACTAAATAAAGACCTTTTCAGATACATAAGAATTACAAGAATGCTTTATTTGCAAACCTACTCCATAAGAAATATTAAAAAGAAGCCCTTCAAACAAAGAGAAAATAATACCAAATAGAAATATAAATCTATATAAAGGAATTAAAAAATGACAAATGTTAACATCATGGATAAATACATATGTTTCCTTAGTTAGATCTCTTTTTTTTAATTTTAAAAAGCGAAACAGAAAAAAGGTAGAAATAATAATTTTAAAAAAACAGTAAGAAATCAACATTAGTTAATATGTTACATATTGTTATCTTAGTTGTTCAAGTTACAAGATTTAGGCATAAAAAATGATCAAACAATCAAACAATGACAGCACAAGCTAGTCTTCTTGGTGAACTAAGAGAATTAGTAGTATAGTTATCTATCTTGCACACTTATACATACATACAGTTATATATGTATACCTACATATATATAATCTTTTCCTTTCCTCCATTTCTCCTTTCCCCATCCCAGTTCTCCTTTAATTTTGAGCACCTTCTTTCCCTGTCATATTACAATATCTGTTGTACATTTTGGATCTTATTACTCTTCCAGTTTTTTATTATTTTTTTACACTAGGGGGACAATACGATATTTACAAATGTGAGTCTGATTTAGCTCACTTATGTGTATATTCTCAAGTTGCCTCCATTCGCCTATAAAAGCCTCAAGATCATCCTTTTTTATAACTGAGTAATATTCCACTGTATAAAAATGCCACATCTTTTTCATCCATTCTGCGGTTGATGGGCATTTTGGTTGTTTCCAAGATTTAGCTATTACAAATTGTGCTGCTATAAACATGGATGCGTATATATCGCTGTGGTATGACATTTTCAATTTTTCTGGGAAAGTACCCAGAAGGGGAATACCAGATTGAGTAGGACTTTCAATCCTAGTTTTTTGAGGAATCTCCATACTGATTTCCACAGTGGCTGCACCAGTCTACACTCCAACCAACAGTGGAGAAGTGTCCCTTTTCCCCACAGCCCTGCCAACATTTGTTATTGGTTGATTTCTTGATGGCAGTCATTCTTCCTGGAGTGAGATGGAATCTCAATGTTGTTTTAATTTGCATTTCTTGAATGACCAGTGATGTTGAGCATTTCTTCATGTATTTATTTGCATTTGTATTTTTTCATCTGAGAAGTGCAGGTTCATCTCAGATGCCCATTTTTGGATTGGGTCTTTGAATTTGGAGGGCCTGACGTTTTTCAATTCTTTATATGTTCTGGATATAAGTCCTTTGTCTGAGGGACAGTTGGCTAAAATTCTTTCCAATTCTGTGGGTTTTCTTTTCATTCTGTTGGTGATTTCTTTTGAAGTGCGAAAACCTTTTAATAAGATGAGATGTCAGCTGCTGATTCTTTGAAGTACTTCCCGTGTGGTTTGCATTTCATTCATGAACTCTGCCTACCCTTATGTCTTCAAGATTTCTACCTACCCTGTCTTCCAGTAGATTTAATGTTTCTATTTTAATATGTGTATCTTTTATCCATTTTGACTTTCATTTAGTGCACAGTGATAGACATGGGTCTAGTTTGTCTTCGGCATGTGGAAAGTCAATTTTTCCAGCACCATTTATTAAAGAGTCTATCTTTCTTCCAGTGAACATGTTTAGCCCCTTTGTCAAATATAAGGTGACTGAGTGTCTGTGGTTCTATTTGCATCTTCTAATCTGTTCCATTGATCCTCAGGTCTGGTTTTTTTGTTTGTTTGTTTTGTTTTGTTTTGTTTTTGCCAGTACTGTGCTGATTTTATCACTATAGCTTTGCAGTATAATTTCAAATCAGGGATTGAAATGCCTCCTGCCTTGCTTTTGTTACCCAGAATTGCCTTTGCTATTCTAGGTCTCTTCTATTTCCACATGAATTTTAGGAATGTTTTCTCTAAATCTGTGAAGTATGTTAATGGTATTTTGATTGGGATTGCATTAAATCTCTATAAAAATTTTGGGAGTATGACTATTTTTACAATGTTCGTTCTTCCTAATCAAGAGCAAGGGATATCATTCCATTTTCTAACATCCTCTTCAAACACCTTTTTTAGAGAACTATAGTTTTCAGCACACAGGTCTTTTACATTTTTTGTTAGGCTGATTCCTAAGTATCTCACTTATTTGGATGCTATTGTGAAAGATGTTATTTCCATAATTTCTCTCTCTGTGAGTTTGTTGTTTGTGTACAGGAATACTATTGATTTTTGAGTGTTGACTTTGTATCCAGCTACACTGCTAAATTTATTAATTCTAGTAGCCTTTTGATGGAGTTTTTAGGGTTTTCTATGTGGAGTATCATATCATCTGTAAATGGTGATGATTTAACTTACTCCTTTCCTATCCTTATTCCTTTTATTTCATTCTCTCGTCCGATTTCTCTGGCTGATGTTTCCAGAACTATATTGAATAGGAGTGGTGATAGTAGACATCCGTATCTTGTTCCTGATTTTAGAGTGAAAGCTTTCAACTTTTGTCCATTTAGTATAATGTTGGCTATTGGTTTGTCATAGATGGCTTTTATCAGATTGAGGTAGATACCATCTTTTCCAAGTTTCTATAAGGTTTTTATCATAAACAAGTGTTGGGCTTTATAAAAAAGTTTTTTCTGCATCTATTGAGATGATCATGTGATTTCTGTCTTTGGCTCTGTTGACGTGATGTATTACATTTATTGATTTGTGTATGTTAAACCATCCCTGCATTCCTGGGATAAATCCCACTTGTTTATGATGTATAATCTTCTTGATGATTTGCTGCATTCTATTTGCCAGTATTTTATTGAGAGTCTTGGCATCAATGTTCATTAGGGAGACTGGCCTATAGTTCTCCTTTTTGGTTGGGTCTTTCTCTGGTTTTGGTATCAGAGTAATACTTGCTTCCAGGAATGAGTTAGGGCGGATTGCTTCACTTTCAACTTCATTGAAGAATTTGAGGAGTATTTGTGTTAAATCTTCTCTAAATTTCTTGTAGAATTCAGCTGTGAATCTATCAGGACCTGGGCTTTTCTTTGTTGGTAAGTTTTTAATCATGTTTTCAATTTCAGTAGCTGATATTGGGTTATTCAAAATTGTTATATCTTCTTGATTCAGCTTTGGTAAATCATACATTCCTAGGAATTTGTCCATTTCCTCTGTGTTTTCCAAAATTTTCAAATTAGGTATTCATGATCTCCTGAATTTCCATGGGATTTGTAGTAATTTCTCCCTTTTCATTCCTTATTGCATGAATTTGAGTTTTTTCTTTCTTTTTTTGATAAGGTTGGCTATAGGTTTATCAGTTTTGTTTATTCTCTCAAAGAACCAGCTCTTTGATTCATTAATTCTTTATATTGTTTTCTTAGTCTCAGTTGCATTAATTTCTGCTCTGATCTTTATAATTTCCTCTCTTCTACGACCTTCGGGCTTGACTTGCTCTTCTTTTTCTAGAAACTTGAGGTGTAGCATTAGGTTATTTATTTGTGCTCACTCTGTTTTCTTGATGTGACAATTTATTGCTATATATTTCCCTCTTTGGACTGCTTTCATTGCATCCCACAAATTTTGGTATGTTGTATCTGCATTTTCATTGAATTTTAAGCAGTTTAATTTCTTCCTTAATTTCATCTGTAACCCGTTGGTTGTTCAAAAGTTGTTACTTAATTTCCACGTGTTTGTGTAGGTTTTGCAGTTTCTCTGGCCATTAATTTCCAGTTTCAGTGCACTGTGATCAGATAATATGCATGGGATAATTAAGCTAATATATGGTCTATTTTAAAGAACATTCCATGCACAGGTGAGAAGAATGTGTATTCTGATGTGGTTGAGTGGAACACTCTGTAAACATCTACTAAGTCCATTTGTTCACAATTTTGATTCAGTTCTGCTATTTCTTTGCCAACTTTTTTCTAGTTGATCTACCTCTTTGTGTCAATGGAGCATTAAGGTCCCCTATTATAATTGTGTTGTTGTTTACTTGGTTTTTCATGTCTATTAGTATTTGTCTTATATAGTTGGGTGCTCCTGTATTTGGTGCATATATATTTGATTGTTAGCTCTTCCTCTTGAATTTATTCCCCTGACAAGTATGTAGTGACCTTTTTTATCTCTCTTGATCATTTTTGGTTTGAAGTTCATATTGTCTTCAAACAGAATAGCTACCGCTGCTTTTTTCTGGGTTCCTGTTGCATGGAATATTGTTTTCCATTCTTCGACTTTTAGTCTGTGAGTTTCCTTTTAAGTCATAGGTGTTTCTTGTATACAGCATATTGTTAGATCTTGTTTCTTGATCCATTCTGTCAACCTATTTCTTTTAGTAGGTGAATTGAGGCCATTTACATTGATGGATATAACTGATATGTATTGGCTCAACTTTGTCATGTTATTTTCCTATTGTTGGTTTGCTGCTTTTCCCCCTTATTTAACTGCTTGCCCTGTCTGATGGTTTTTTTCTGTTATTTTTCTGGGAATTGTAGCCATTTTTATCTCTATCTAGTATGTCTTTCAGTACTCTTTCTAGGGTTGGTTTGGTGGACATGAATTTCTTCAGTTGTTCTTTGTCATGAAAGTATCTTATTTCTCCATTAATTTTCAAATAAAGTTTCGCAGGGTACATCAATCTGGGTTGAAAGTTGTTTTCTTTCAGGGCTTGAAACACTTCACTCCAAGCTCATCTTGACTTGAGGGTTTGTGCTGAGAAGTCTGCTGTGATTCTAATAGACTTTCCTTGATAGGTGAGTTGTGTCTTTTCTCTAATAGCTTTTAGTATTCTGTTTTTATGCTGAATTTCTGGGATCTTAATTATTATATGTCTTGGTGTAGATTTATTTTGATTATGACTGTTTGGCATTCTATATGCCTCACTTATCTGTATATCTGATTATTTTCCCATGTTTGGGAAATTTTCTGCTATTACTTCTGCAAACAGTTTTCCTATGTCATTTGCATTGACCTGCATCTTAATTTATGCATCTTAATTTATGCCTATTAGTCTTGTATTGTTTCTCTTTGCATCATCTTGAAGCTGTTGAATTGTCATTTCATGCTGCCTTGTTATTTTTAAAAGTTCTTTTCTTTCATGATCGCTAGCTGCAAACCTGTCCTCAAGGTCCAAAATTCTATCTTCAGCTTCATTCAAATGGTTTTGCCAGCTTTCAGTAGAGTTTTCTACTTCTTGGATATCTCTTTGAATTTGTTTCATGCATTCCACTTCTTTTCTATATTGCTCATTCAAGGTTTCTATAATTTTCCCCTGCTCCTGCACTTTTTTTTATCTATGTCTTCTCTAGCTATGCTGAACAACTCCTTTATTAAGATTGTCATTTCTTTCTTTACATAAGAGATTATTTCTAATCTGATTTCCTCTATGGTCTCATGGATTTGTTTCTTTATTTCACTAGCTATCTTTTCAGAAATTTCAGGTGTATAACTTTTAATGTCCTCTATTTTGAGGACATTTGTGCTTGTTCCTGATGGACTGGATGTTTGAGATTGTATTTTGCTTTTTTATTTTGTCATTTTCACCTCTTGGGTTAATATTTGGTCTTTCAATGCCCCTCGACTGAGAAATGGATAAAAATATTGTGGTATTTCTACGTAATGGAATACTACTCAGCTATAAAGAACAACAAAGTAGACATTTTCATCCTCAAATGGATGAATGCTGAGGATATGCTTCTCAGTGAACTGAATAAGTCACATATGTGTGACTATCATAAGTTGCACTGGTGTGAAGAACTGAAACAAAACCTATGTATATATAAAAATTACTTGGGACAGTTAGAGAACAAGAAAAAGAGAATGTTTATTATTTGATATTTGGATCTAATTTTGCTTTTTGAATTACATTTTTTTGTTTCTGCTTGAAAAAAAATAGGTCTTGAAATCTTTAACTTCTCTGTAATGTTTTCTACTTTTCTGTATATAGGTCCTGTAAATTTTGTGATGAGATTTATCACTATTTCATATTTTGATGCTCTTGTAAAAACTTTGTTTTGTTTTTGTTTCTCACTATTAAATACAGTTGCTTTTCAATTAAGAAAAAATAGAGCACATTTTCAAATGAGAAAAAATACATATATATTTGGTCTTTCAATCCCACTAGTCTCAACTGTCCATCGTGTGTATCTTAGGGTCCTACTGTGTGGTTGATGTTTGTCCAATTGCTGGGTGCCACAATGAAAAGGAGGACCAGTAACCTGAATTCCTCCTGCAGAGCCTGTTGAGTGAGTCCTATATTCTTCCTAGGCTAACTAGCCTAAGAGCATTGATGCAAGTCAACCCTTAGTTCCTATTGTTACTACAGCTTAAGGCTATTCCAGGCCACCAGATTCACCTGGCTATAGTGTGTGCCTCATCTAGGACCCTACTCTGTCACTGAGTGTCTCGTAAGCCCTTTTGATTTCCTCCAGATTGGAGGAGGCCTTGTCAGTATACTTCTCAACCCACCTGGCATTTTCTGTATGGAGAAATGACTCACCCACACTCTTACCAAGCTCACCCAGGTCCTATAGCTGGGGGGAGTTCGCAGTTGTTCCTGTTTACCCACTGAGTTCCTCTATTTGAGAGGGAAACTCACCACACTGCTGCAAGCCATTGAGGTCCTCTGTGTGAATGAGGGGTTGCTGAGGCTCCCATCAACCCACCAAGGTTCTACAGGTGGTGGAAGGGGTCACTGATTGTCTGTCAGCTGCTGTGGTCTTTGGGTAAGGGGGAGGGTGACCAACAATCTTGCAAGCCCCCTAGGTCTGTGGGGTGAGGCGGAGGGGCAGCTGATGATCCCACCAGCCCCTTAGGTCCAGGGGACAAGGAGGGGCAGCCAACCATCCCACTGCTGCCTCAGGTACAGGGGGTGATGAGGAGGGGCAGCCAACGATCCCACCACTGTCCTAGGTCCAGGGGGGCAAGGAGTTAGTTAGATCTCTTTAAAAGATACTTGACTGTTTAAACAAAGTTAATTACCATACCATATGGTACTTGTAACATATATGAAAGTAAACATAATAGGAGTATAAAAGTGTGTCGGTTACTTTTTTCTTGTTGCTGAGACCAAATGCCTGACACCCAAAGTTAAAGGAGGAAAGGTTATTTAGCTCACAGTTTGTAGAGGTTTCGATCCATAATCAGCCGGCTTAAAAGCAGGGTGGCATGGTAGAGAAGCAATAGTTCATGGTGGTAGAAGACAGCAAAAACAACAAGAGAAAAAAGGGAGGAGCAAGGAAAAAAGACTCGTGCTATCCCTTATTTTGTATGTAAGCCACCCACCGTAGGGTGGGTGCAACACCCACACTCATAAACCCAGCATTGGACAATGACTCAATCATGAATTTTAGAAACCTGCTCCCATGACTATGAGCTAACCCTAACACTCCAACCCTGTACCCCAAAGACTCATGCTCATCCTTTATGCAAAAGACATTTAGATCATTTCCAAGTGTTGCCAAAGTCCTAACAGTTTCAGTATTCCTGAAAAGTCCAAGTCCCAGTTCTGTTCCAAGATGTAAGGCAAACTCTTAGCTATGAGCTCCTGTACAAATGAAAGAAAGTTAAACACTTTCAACAGTCAAAGACACAAGATCAATACTTCCATTCCAAAAGTTACGAACAGGGAGATACAAAGGAATGGGACCAAAGCAAGTCCAAAATCCAGCAGGGAAAACATTAAATCCTGTAGTTTCATGTGCAACATCTGAGACAATCCGTGACAAATTTTGAGCTCCAAAGGACTTGCATGGCTCTGGCCCTATGGCACTTCTGGTAGTTGTAGTTCCCATGGCCTCTCTCCTAGGTCTGCTTTGCTCCCTCTTTGCAACTTTCCTTAAATGATCTACTTTTCTAGTTTTTCCAACCTTCTAGGGTCTCCACTGCACCTTTGGCTTCCCACAGCTTCACACACTGCCTGGCTTCCCAGGCCTTCTTTTGAAATCTGGGTGGAAGACTTTTAACCTCAGAACTCTTGCATTCTGTATGTACCTAAAACTAGTGCCATCTGGATGATGCCGAGGTTTGCTGCTAGCTAGAGTAGTAGCCAGGTTTTCTTCTCTCTTGGTTGTAGAGGTCAAATGCCTGGATCACTGGGCACTCTGAACCAAATTCTGAGGAACAAATTCTCTATACCACCACCATTCTGGAACCTGGTGCTCTGCAGCTTTCTCCTCTAAACAAAGTCTTTCAATTTTGCAGTTTTCAGGCTGCAAAGGAAGGAGACTAGCTGCTTCTTGTGATGCCCTTTGACCATCTTTTTTCCTTCTTCTTCTTTCTTCCTTTTTTTTTTTTTTTTTGGTGGGGGGGGTGTACCAGGGATGGAACTCACAACTTCATGCTTGCCAGGAAGACACTGTACCACTGAGCTATATCCACAGGCCATCTTTTGTATTCTCCTGTTCCTTCTCAGCAAATGAGATCTCCTCTGCTCTATCTTTGTAGTCCACAACTTTACTGGAGCTTTTTTCCTGGCCAAACTTACAACTTTTTAAATCATCCTGCTGGGTTCTTTGTTCTTGATTTGCCACATGAATTTGGCTAAAAGCTCCCAACAATAGCCATGCCACCACCCCAACATTAGACTGACTTGAAATTTCTTCAGCCAGATTAATTAGTCTACCACCCTTATTCACAGTCTCAAGCAAAGTCTCTGGACATGTGCAAAATGCAGAAAAACTTTCTGCCAATCCATAACATACATAGTCTGGACTCCAACAACCAGTATAGTCCTTCTTCCCAGGAGAAATCTCAGAAGCCTGGACTTTACTGGTTTTCTGGTCTTCTGAACGCTGACCAGAATCTCCCATACAGAACAGCTTAAGGTGTTCCAGCACTACCCTTTCAAGCAACATCTCCAAAGCTTTCCAAACTCTCCCCATGAGCCATTCCCAAAAGCTCTTGAACTACATAGTCAGGTATAGTCGCAGAAACAACCCCACTTCTCTGTGTATCAAATTCTGTGCTGGTTACTTTTCTCTCATTGCTGGGACAAAATACCCAATACCCAAAATTAAGAAAACAAAGGTTATTTAGCTCACAGTTTGTGAAGGTTTCAGCCTGTAATCAACTGGCTCCAAGGCAGTGTGGTGTGGCACCAGGACAACTATTCATGACAGCAGAAAACAGCAAAAGCAACAAAAGAGAAAGGGGAGGAGCTC
>RJWM01033174.1:0-20840 GCA_004363535.1 Dasyprocta punctata | reverse complement strand
ACAGCCAAGGGTAGTCTGTGTAGACAAAAAAAATTTAAAAAAAAAAGAGAGAGAAAAGAAAAAAAAGCAACAACAAAAAACTCATGAAGTATCTGGGTCCCCATTTAGACCCACCCTTTACTTGTAGTTTTACTTCAAGCAATTTATCTTAGAGGAAGTACCAGCATTGGCAGTGGGAAAAATTAAAAAAAAAAAAAAAGTCATGCACTTTTGCCTGGGACCCTGAATTCCCAACAAATCCCTCTTTTCTCCCACAAAGATGACAGCTTTTTTGCAACAATGCTGTGTGCACCTGGCTGGGAGAATATTTTGGATAAAGGATGACCACATTAGCCCACTGAGAATATTTTGCCAGACACCAGTATTTTCTTATTGAACTCTTAATCTTGAACTAAGGAGGGAAGTTTTCAAAAATAATGCTTTCCTCATTCTTAGCAGATCAAAAGGTAATATTTGGACTTTTTCTCCATTGTTGTCAGAATCAATGTAGCTGCTAGCAAAGAAAAGCTCAACCTTCATCTTCGTTCTTATGTTTTTCAGTTCTAATCATCTTGAAGTGTTAAGGTGAATAATTAAAAAAATGTTTAGGTCAACAATAAACGACTCATGATGGGAACTGGTTTTCACAGGGCAGGGAAAGCCTAGGACAAAGGGGCCAGATGTTTTGACAGGGCATTGAGGAGCTAGGAATTTGGGAATGGGAAAGATGCTTTTCAACAATTCTTGGAACAGGGGCTTTTTGTCCCCAACACTTGAAGGGGATCTGGTGGCAATTGCCTCCCTCTAAGAGGCAAAAGAGAACTTTGCACGTCCATTAGAACTGTGCCTCCCGACAGGGTAATCTTATTATGAACAGCTCTGCCAAGGAAGCCCTTACCCATGTTAGAAACTTTACCAACATTATCTCATTTAGTGCTCTGTGACAAACCTGAAAAGTTGGCTTTATCCTTCTCCTTTTACAGGTGAGTTAGTTTACTTAGGTAAACTTACTGCACTTGTCCCCAGAGAGTCCCACTGCTAAATATTGTGGTTAAAATTGGAGCCCAGACTCTTTGACTCCAGAACCGTGCTGTAGCCCCCTTGGAATGTCAGAAATGATGAGAATGACACTTGGTATCTCGTGATGACTGTTGAATTATTGCTGGGACCTGATTCTTTTAGACATTAATGCCACTGCTAAAAGCAAAAACCTGTGGCCTTGTGCAAGGGAATGTTTATCCTGGTCCTCCTGCCCAGCATTGCCACTCCCCCGCCCCAAGAAAAATAGCAGTAACAAGGCACTTCCCAAGTCACCATTTGGAACATGGCCTTCTTTGTCTTGTTGGCTGAGTCCTTTACATTTTGCCAACAAAGAAGGGGGAAAATAGAGACAATTCCAGCCCTGAGAAGAACTCAGAGCTGGTTTTCCTTTATGCCTTCTTTCAACACAAAAAGAATGGAAACAATGTGCGTTTTGGCCAATGAGAAAATCCTTTAAGTCCTTCTGTGTGATACGTGCGTTCTTATGAGTCAGTCTTTGGAAGCCATGGTCAAGTTCTAGCACTCGGAAACTTGATCCTTGTGTCCCCCACTTTGGCACTGAAAGGCACCTCAAGGTTGAAGCTGGGTGAACAGAGCCTCGCCAGCTGTCAGGGTCTGGATCTGGTGGCCTCCTGGGCACAGCTGCTGGAGCAGTTGGGCTCTGTTCCGAAGGGGACTGTGTTACCATACCAGTGCCTGGGCAGAGACAGGGAATGGTGAGGATTAGAAGGAAGAAGGTCCATTGGCATGTGCTGGTCTTTTACTGCATGACTTTGCCTCTGTGTAGCAACTTTGTCTTTGTATGGCTCCTCTTTTGCTTCCCATACTTCTTAGTCTCCAAAGCTCTCAGCTCAGAGCAAGCATCTCAGTTGTCCTAGTGGAGGAAAGTTGGCTATTTAGTCCCTGAATATTTTGGATCCATAATGTTCCACGGAATGACGCCGGGAAATGCCTCTATGAGGGGAGGTTTGCTACAGGCTGGGATGCCAGAGCTTCCTACCCACATTCATCCTTCCTGTTTAGGACATTGAGCTAATTAATGTGACCAAAGAACAGTTGAGCGGTTCTTAGGCGCCAAGAAAGTGTTGGGGGTCCAAGACTAATGGCCTTTGGCTCATGTTGCTTGACAGCTCAAATTTCAGTTTTGAAAATGACTTCAGTTTTGCTTAAATCATCTTCTGTGCCAGGCAGCCAATTTTGAGAACCGATGCATGACAAAGCCTTCCCATCTGCGGGGAAAAATCTCTCCATTTTATTTGACCCCCTAGAAACTAAGCGGAAACTGATTTGTTCACAGCTTGTCCAAGGCTGAAGGAGAAGGAGAGAGATAAGGGAAATTGTAAGAGACTTCTTTGGTCAGTCGAGTTAGAAAGAATAAAGTAATCAATTTAAAAATGTATTTCAATTTCCTTCTCTGAAGAATGTGTTGCTAAGTGAATTAATGAGTTGCTTCTTGTATGTGAAGGTCTGTGGTAGCTCATATCTTCTGAAAGAGGTCCAACATGCTTAGTTTTAATGGAAGTAAGTAGCCTGGCATTATTGAAAAGTAGCAAAGGAATTTTATAAGATCTTAAGTGAATAACATATCTGTTAACACACGCGTGGCTGAATCACTAAAGTAGTAATACTGTTCATGGAGCAGGACTACCGTACTGTTGGACACACTGGGCTTTGTATTCTTTTGCGGCTCCTTCATAGAAGTTGGATCCGAGAATGTTATTGAGATTCAGTTTCCCAACTTATTAGATGAGGGTAATAATACCACTTACCTTACTGAGTTGTTATGAGAAATGTATTGGTTAAGGTTCTCTAGGGGAGGAGTCAGTAGAAAATGTATGTATAATTATTTATGGATTTATTAGATTTACAGTAATAGACAGCAGAGGGTCCACAATGGCCATCTGTGTGCTGGAGAGCCAGAGGATCCAGTAGCTACTTAGCCCCAGCAACTGGAAACCACAGAACAGGGATTAAAGGTTTATTGCCAGTTTGAGATCTAAAACCTAGAAGTTCACTGGTGCTTCTTAATGTAATCAAGCTGACATCATGATTAACCATCACAAGAAGTCAATGAAATAGAAATATATTGATCTTGGGCCTGGGGTGGCTTTACAGCAATTGTTCAATAAGCAAGTCAGATAACCATAAAACTGAGTATGCCAGTGTGTGTGAAGGGACTTGTTCATGGTAGGAACCATAAATATAGGTACTTTTCCTCCATCTTCAATATCCTAGTGGTTACGTTTGTTGAAGCATTAGATATAAAACTCTTATTTGTATGTATTTTCTATACATTGGCTCGTTATATTAATTTTATCTTGTGAATTTTGCAGTTTCATCTACCTACTACTTTGAAATCAATATGACTCCCAAAAGGACCAAATGCTGATTCACACACAACTTATGAGTTCAATCATGAACAAACTCCATGTCATATAGCCATATTAAAGACCAGGCACTAGGTTGATATTGGGCTCGCACATGCACTGAGTCATCTGGTCAACCTCAGACATAACTGTCTGGTTTGGAGCTATAAACCAGAACTTTTTGGCTTGCCCCTCAGGCCTCAGAAATCTCTTATGGCACAGAGTATATCTACAGGCCTGGTTTTATGATTTATAATAGTCCTTATGTATTCCAAGTCATGGGGATAGGAAGAAGGCACTAAATGCCAAGGTTTTAAAGACAGTGCCTCACAGAAATGACCATAAATAGCAGCTCAGGAGGCCACTTACAGGAAGTTAGGCCCGTTTAGGACTAGGGGCTATTACAGTATGAGCTTATCATAACTTGATTCAAGTGCAATAAGCGAGAAGTGAAGATGACCAGTCAGTGTGAGAAAACCAAGTGTAGATCAGATAACCACATTAAAAAGATTAAAATGTCCAGCCTGCTATAAATGCCTGCTAAAATCCTAAAAAGGGGTCTGGAGAGACTCATAAAATCATAACTAAGAAAGTAAGGAAGCCCTGAAGCTTTAACCAGATGTTCCTGTGATATGAATGACTATGTTAGTAAATTTTCATCCTAGCAATACAGCTTTGTATTGATCTTTTGCTTTTATTAGTCAGTGCTGCTATGAGATTAAATATTGTCTGGAAGGAAATACAGGCTTTCCTCTCTAGAAGACTCTTCTCAGTAACCCAATGTTTGTTATCGCCGAGTGCATGAGGGAGTTTATAATGAATTGCACAAGAGTGGAGGCTCGAGTCTATAAAAAGAGTTATACAAGGGGTAGCCTTAGAGAGAAGAGCCTCATTTGGGAAGCAGCATTGTGCTGCACTGAGGAGGAAACCTATGGAGAGCTGTCGGAAAGCGAAATAGACATGAGTATTTTATGACCAGGAGCACCAATCCCAATATACAGTGCTAAACACTTAATCTATGGTTAGATTTTAGTTCACATCCAAGCTGAAGTCAGCAGAATTAAATCTTCAAGTGTATTTCAGCAGCCTTAAATCCTTCTGATATTGTTAGCAATGGCAGGGTTCCAAAATGCATTCCGTTAATAAGACAGTAAAGTATAAAATCAAGTTATCTCCTTCAAGGCGGAAAACACGGAGTAAAGGCAATGGGTTTTGTAAAACTATATTCCCAGTATTCATACCCTTTCTGAGTTCCTTTCCATTTATTCTTTTACCACCAGACCATTCTCCTTGAAAAATAGCAAGGCAGAAAGAAAAAAAGGGAGAAGGGAGAAAAATCACTACCTACTATTTTTACATATAAAAAATGGTTTTTCTAAAAAAGAAAAAATCATAGGATTTCCCTTTTCATGTTTTTTACAGGTCAGAGGAAGTTAAGATTTTGCCAATCAGCTTGTAACATGCAGTATCAAATCTCATTGGGCTAGCAAAAGAAATTCAGCAGCTGTTACTTTTTCTCTCTCACTTAACATAACTTTCAGTTTACCTGAAGCTAAAAGAAATCTGTGCAGCACACACAGGTCTGTTGTTCAGGTCCCTAAGGCAACTCCATTAGCTTTCCCAGGAGCAGCATCAAAACCTTGTTAAGATACAGCACAAATGGAAGGAAGGGAGGAAGGAAGGAAGGAAGGAAGGAAGGAAGGAAGGAAGGAAGGAAGGAAGGAAGGAAGGATGAAAAGGAGGAAGGCAGGCAGGCAGGATGGATGGATGGAAGAAAGGAAGGATAAAAGGAAGAATGGATGGAGAGAAGGGAGAGGAATAAAAGGAAAGATGTTGCACATTCACTTCCAACATTTTTTAAACACATAGCATGGAAGGGAAGTGCTAGACTTGCTCAAAGGTACAAACTCAAAATGAAATCTAATATTTTCACACCGCCTCTCACACCCTAGAACTGTTGTGCAGATGTGATGAGAGACCACCCGCTGCTCAGAGATTCCCTGCAGGGCAGTACTGGGTGAGTTAAGTAATGAATTTTAACCTTAACTCTGAATTCCTTTGCTCTTATGAGTTTCAGTCAAACTCTTCCTTGATGTGTCAATATGTTCCACTGCTGGCAATTTCATGTTCTTTAGGCTTTTTTTTTTTTTTGCCTGTTCAAGAGTTAAAAAAAAAAAAAAGATAGAAACTCCCTCGTGTTGTGGGACTAATGTAGTACAAAATTGAGCTGTAGTAATCCAGTGAGTAGGTATAAAAATATATGAACATATAGTTGTGTATCATAGAATTCATCTGGAAAACATATACATGTGCGGTATACTAGAAAACACCTGGGATATTTATATATAATACCTACGTATAATACCTGTATACCTGGATAGTGCTTTCCCTTATATTTTGAAAAAAGACATAAATAAAAATACAAATTAAAGGAAATATAAATTTTACCGTGTAGAATTACAAAATTGGGGAAAACAAGAATATAATGACCTATTTTCTAATAGAGCTTATACTCAGAAGAGATTCATAAGTCTTTATGAATTGCTTTTGTTGAGCTAAATAAGATATGGAAATTCTCTTAGAGACTCGAGTAACTGCCTAAAATAAAATCTGAAAGAAATTCTCATTCTCCTCTTCTAACTTTTCTGGATTCTCTACAGATTGTTTGTATTATTTGGGCTCCTTGTCATTGGTACATCACGCCTGTCACCCCCAGCTTAAGGGAGAAGAAGCTTAGTTTGGTTCATAGTTTCAGGAGACCCATCTGTCATCAGCTAGCTCTAAGGAGGGAGCATCACGGCGGAAGGGCATGATAGAGCAACTGTGTTCAGTTCATGGCAGCCAGGAAGCGGAGCAAGCAAACAGAACCAGAGAGGCAAGGCCAAAAGACCAGAAATAGAACCCATGGAGACACCTTCATGACTCACCCAGACCTTCTAGAATTCTGCTTTACTAAACCCCTGGGAAGCTCCCAAGTCAATCAAGTTGGCATTTGTTAGGGTTTAGATCTAGAATGTCCCTAAAATTCTCATACACTCAGAGGTGGGGTTATTGGAATGTGATTGGATCACGGAGGTGCTATACTCATCTGCTGAGTGTGCTGTTAGGAGGTGGGATTTAGTCAGTGTGTGATCTGGGTATGTCTCCTTCTCTGGCTCCTCCCTTCTCCCTCTTCTTCCTTGCCACCATGACCTGAAAAGTTTTACTCTACAGCAGATCCTTTCACCAACCTGTATCTGTATTTGAGCCTCCTGACCATGGACTGAAACTTCTGAAACTGTGAGCCACAATGAATCTCTCCTTTAAATTGTGGGTGTTGGGTACTGTGTCTTAGAAATGGGAAGGTAAGACAGCATTCCACTGTAACCATTCTGTTACGACATGGTACGTAGAATTTATAGACCATAATTTATCCTCACTGTCCTGTAATTGACTCAAAGAGAGTGGAAAGATATCAGGACCTTTTAGAGTTGATTTGAGAGGCATTCTAATATAGGTACAATTTTAAAAGTTCTGTGTCTTACAGGTACCCAACCACAAGTCATAGATAACATCTGAAAATGATGCATAGTTGTTGTCATTCATCACATTTGCTTCAATGTAGCAGATATTCTTTTATGAACTTATTCTGGATGTCTAAACTGGTTATCACTTGCAGTTTTCAGGGCCTGGTTAATGCTGTCTGAGATGGACAACTTCAGTTATTTTCTTCACACTTTGCTTTAAGACCAAATTCTAAAATATCCTTTCCAAATTCTGCTAGTGGAAATGAATCTCTTCCTTTAAAAAATTTCTGTTTACATGTGTTAATGTTATTTTTGTAAGTCACTTCAGGTCATATTGTGAGTAACTAGGCTGTATTCTTGTCACATTTTATATCCCTTTCTGTGCCTAGAACAGTGCCTTGCATGACAAATGTCCTTCATAACTGTCCCCTGACTGTCTTCTCTGACAACTGAGGATTAAACCCACCTATTGGGAAGGGTATGAAGATGAATGACAAAGCCAAGGACAGAAATTTACTTTAATGATGTCACAGATGAAGCAAACACACACCTGGTAGGGCATTTATGTAAAACCAAATTAACTTCAAGAGAATTCAAGGAGTAAAATGCATGGTAGTCACCCTTCAGGTGGTTTCTGGAGAGAACGCTAACACGATGGGATGAGGCAGGGCGAGCAAAGATGCTGCTGCCAACTCCAGGTGGCAAAGACTGTGCTCACCCATCTTCACTCTGCATATTTAAAAATGACAATAAAGGAAACAATTTACAGTGGACTCCTGGTGTCCCTGGCTGTGCAATTCTTTCTGTCATGGCAGAGAGGTGAAAAGGAGGCCTCCTCCCCATGAAAAACTCTGAGTCACATGAATATTGTGTCATTCGTACTTCTAGCAAGCAGTCTGTTGCTCATCTGTGTTTCCTCTCCCTAGAACCCTGGTAGCTCAGTTGGTCCCTGCATTCTCCACAGAGGACTAAGGTACCTGAGACGATTCCAGGAAAGCTGAAGAACACTAGAAAGGTGCACAGTGGTGACACTTAGATGCACTTTTGTGATGGTCTCCATTATAATTTGGGTCCTTCTGCAGGGATAAGATATCATCTTAACTTGAGATCATCTCAGTGGCAGCAAACCTATGGCACATGTACCACAGCCAGCTGTTCATTAGTACTGAAGTTCCAAAAGGTTTGTCATCACCATAATATGCAACACCACCTTAGAGCCTATTGTCTTGGCTTCCTTCTCTTTGTTTGCTCAAAGAAAGAGGTCCCAGGTGACACTCTTGCTAAAATCTTCAATAGTTTTGGACTCTTTCTGAAATTTCTAATGCGATGATTCTGGATAATACCTGGGCTCCTGGACTTTAATATATAGTGCAATTTTGGTGATTATTTCAAGTGGTTGATGAGCATGGTCATAGGCTAAAAGAAGGACAATTAAACTGTATTATTTTCTACTCATTGTATTTTTGGATTTTGGAGACTTTTTGGACTTGAGGTAAGTAAGCTTGAAAAATTAGGACAAATGGCTTCTCTGCTTTTTTACATTTGAGCAAAGAAAATTTGAAATGACAATAGCATAAGTTCAATTTAACAAATAAATGTATTTGTGACTCAAGTACACTGGGCAGAACTTGGGTTTCTGTGCTCGATCAGGAAATAGGAATCAAAAAGAATTACCATCCCAACTCAGACAATGGTCTCTTTCCATTTGCTCACTTTTCTGTATGTAAAAGGACAGAAAGAAATATTAACTAGAAGGTCATGGTTCATCTTTAATGTCAACCTTCCCATGAATATTCTGTGTTTCCTAACTAAGCCCAGGTACCTATTGTCCATGCAGATACCACCGATTGCAGGACACAGAGGAACATCAAAGATCATCTGGCTATGCTCTGTGTCACTAAAGGAAACTGGAGTCTCAGGAGGAATAGGCATTTGTGGAAGGTTTCAGGCTAGTTGGTAACAGAGCTTGCACTAGTACCAGGTCTTCCTACTCAGTACTATTACTTCTTTACCATGCTACTTGGAATGAGTTGCCCATTAGTTGTTTCATCCATTCTAGATATCTAGCAAGCACTTGCCATATGCCAAGCACTGGCTGTGTACTGAGGATGCAAATTTGAGTATGATCTTTCTCTCCTCATAACATTAAGTCTAGGGTAGAAAGCCAATTTCCTTTGATTTTTTTGCCATTAACGTCACTCTTACTGCAGTCTTCCAACATGATTTTCAGATTCAAGTTATACCCTCCCTGACCAGATCTCTTATAGCAGCAATTTATGCACCAGGCTCAAGTCTTTACCTGTCACTGAGACCTTGAAGGAGGCAATGAGTCACACCAAGTGTTCTAGAGGCAGATGCTCCATGATTTGGTACAGGGTAGAAAAAGAATTGGTTTGCTTTTGGATTCCTTTCCATTCCTTTCATGGTGGGCTTTGGAGCTGTGACAGTCTGTAGATCTGTGATTCTCAGATTCACTTCCAGTTCTCAACACACCAACAGGTGGTTGTCCCAGATATAGTTTGAATTTTTTCCCTCTACATTTCACCTTCTATGGTCATGCGTGGCAGTCCGTAATGTCTATCCATCCTCACAGCCTTTCCTGATGAATCTAGAGTTCATTTCACTGTATTTGGCAGTTTACAAATAAAAGATTTTAGTTACAAGTGTAAATTTGACAATCTCAATGGAGAGGTTTTTTGTTCCCCCCTGAATAAGTCATTCCACTTTGATCTCTTTGATTACAAAAGAAAATGAAGGGGCAGATTAGATTCCAACTCTTCTCAAACTCTGCATTGCCTGGACTAGTCATTTCCTCCAGCCGTTGACTTCGTTAGTGACCTCATCCTCTGGTTTCTCTCCTCAGTGAAGGCAAATCAAGGTTGCAGACTGCATTTTCAGCTCTAGACCTAAACCTTTATTCTATAAGAACCACAGTACCCCTACAGTGCTCACATTCCCATTACAGTAAATGCCAGCGACCCAGAGAAACAAGCCCACAATGCACCACATTTGAGTGCACTGAACGTGATATGTGTAAGTCCCTGGGTAGTTTCTGAAACATGCATAATTGGTGATACATTTGGAAACCGCATTTTTCTCTTTAGAATAGCAACTAACATTTTACTATCTCTTAAAAAACTTAATTCACATGCTTTAGACATAGCCAACTCAATTTATTTTGTTCTTAAATCTTAATATCAGTAATTTAGTAAAATGTTGAGTAACTGTCATGTGCCTAGCTGAGCTGTGAGTTATGATGAACAAGTCAGACATATATGACATAGACCCTGTATGCAAGGTCTTTATAACCTTACTGAAGAGGACAACATACATGAAATCATCAGAATACATCTAGAGAAGCCTCAAAGTCTATCTAGTCTATTTCCTTGCAGTAGATATTTATACTATACACCAATATTCCTGGCTCCCTTCTCTATGAAAAGACCTGCCTTTCTCAGTTCCTTGAATTTCAGGTTAATTATTGACTTTCTTTGACCAAATAATGAAAATAGAAGGAATTTGTGTTCCATACCAGTAGAAGTCTTTGGGAACTGGAACACAAGTCTAAATTTCCCTTCTTTCCTTGAAGTATCAATTATGGAGGGAGTTTCACGAAGAAAGGGCAGAAAGACAAAATCTAGGGATGTGTAATATGGAGAGTTATCTTGGGCATCCCACAGAGCATTGTAATGAGCTAGAAAAACAATTTTTGTTATGCAAAGTCACTATGATTTTAGAGTAACTTGTTACCAACACATGACCTAGCTTCAACAGACTGAATCCTTTATTTTATAGGTGGGACAATTGAAGAGTTTCTATGTATAATCGGGAGGCTCAGGGCAGTCAAAATTCAATATAATCATAGGTGACTACTTCTTCAGCAGCTGACCAGTTGAAGACTTCTTCATGAAGGATGTTGTCTTAGTTACTTTTTACTCGTTGCAGAGACAAAACACCTGATGCCCAAAATTAGGGAAGGAAAGGTTTATTTCTTACAGTTTCTTGGGAGTTGAGTAACATGACAGTTACTCAACATTTTACTGACTTAGCTGGCTCCAAGACAGCATGGCGCAGCAGGGCTGCCATTCATGGTGGCCGCAAGCAGCAAGGGGTGCTGGCGAGAGAGCAAGAGTGCACATGAGAGAGGAAGCAAGCAAGAGGGAGACCCACCTCATTTACACTGCATGTTGGCTCCACCCCTGTGTGGGTGCAGCACTCACATTGCCAATCCCCATGCCAGATGACAAGCCAATAACAAGTGCCAGACTCAGCCCCATCAAAAGTATATGAGGACTTAGGGGGACATAGTATATCACCCAATACAGATGTCTACCTTAAGTTTGCCTTTGTAGGACAGGTATGATTAATTCTGTGGTACTGGTAGAGGTATTATTGGTAGCAGAGACGAGACAGTCCAGATCAGAAGACAAGAAGAAACTGAGTATTTAATTATAAGAATAACAGCCCTAGCTTACTGTAAATGAACATGAAACTAACAAGCATAACTGTCTCAACTCTCCCTAGGAAACATTTCTTCAGAAAGCTTTATTTGGGATGTTGAAATACTTCATTCTTAGATTTCCTCCTGCCTTCCCCAGATGAGGTTAAGCAATGTTCCTCCTTGCACTCAAGTCACTTGTCTATCTTTAGGCAGTGATCCTGTTTTCAACTTTTTCCTGGGAGTTTACCCTAATAATTGTCTTTTCTTTTCCCCCATTACTTCAAATTGATCTATTTATTGCTGTTTTCATCCCTTCCCCTGATAAACTAAGCTAATGACTTCCAATTGAAAATAAAAACTATTTTAAAACATGCAAAACCAAAGTAAGTGTATCTTCACTTGCATTCAATTTATTACATTTTCCACCCTTTCTTCCACACCAAACATATTTTTTAAAGGCTATCTCCACTCTTCATCTGCACCTCCATCATAGAAACTTCCATGGTGAGTTTCCCCTGTCCTGCTGACACCCACGTTCAATGGATAATCTTACTCGACCTATGGACCAGGACTCACCTCAGTATTGAAAGATCTAAACTCTTCTGGATTCTGCTTTACTGCTTTGTCTTGATCTACTTTAATATTTTTTCTTAATCTAATAGCCTTTTAAAAGTGATCCCATTTTTATGTCTTCAGCCCTTATTCTTCTCACTTTCCATGCACTGTGAGGCCAATCTTATCCTCTCTGATGGTTTAACTACAAGTCAATATGTTGAATTTCACCCCAGTTGTATAGCTCTGGTCTAGATGTCTATCAAGGACTTCACTGATATGTATTCTGCTTCTTCACTTAGATATCATTGTCGAATTAACAGATAAAGAGCCAAACTCCTTCTTTACCATGTGAAACCTCCTCTTACCTCTGAAATCATTATCTTTATAAATAATTTCATCTGATTTCTATTCCTCAAACCACAAGCCTGGTTCATTCATCTTTCATTATAATTAGACTTCACAGTTTGAACCAAACATGCAAGTAGCTCTCAATTTCTAACCCCTTCTCCCTTGCTATTGGTTTAATTTAAGGCTGTTATCCTTTATCACAACTTGATCACTTTCTTAATCCCATTAAGACTCCCTCCAAGCCATTCTCCATATTTCAGCCAAAATAATCTCAAAAATATTTCAGCATGTTCCAAAATAATCAAAAGAATTTCAATATGTTCCAGTCATTCCCCTTCATTATTCTCAATGACAGCTGAATGTCTTAACAGGTGCACATGGGCTTTCATGACCTGATCCATGTCTAGGTGTCCAGTCTTTTCTGTCACTATTTCCTTCTTCACCCTTACCTTGTTAGCAAGACCAAGATATGCTGGTCCTGGAGCAACCTGTAGTTCCTCTCACCTACATGATGTGGCCTCCTCTGTCTGCAATACCTGGTGGCTTTCTCTGGTGTTTTCCACCTGGCTTTAAGTCCCAGCAGATGAACCCTCTGTCTTGTGAGGCTCAGGTGCTTCCTCTTCAGTGGGCACAGTGCCATGAGCACACAGCTATAATGCTTCTGTGCAAGCCCCTTCCTGGCTGAAGGTGCAGGATCACTGAGGGTGGGGGTGGAGGTGGGAGTGGTATCGTGCACTCCTTTTCATATTTTTGCATCTAGAACAGTGTTTGAAATATCATTATATAAATTATATGAAAAATAACTTGAAAATTTGATCTGTTTTCTCTTTTGCAAATTTGTTTGCATTTCTTATACTAATCATTTCTTAACTTGGCTCCCATCTGTGTTCCTCCCCATTTTTTTCCCAATTTTACCTAAAAGGTCACCAGCTCTCCTTTGTTTCAGAATATATGTAAGATTAGGCCTCGAATTAATGCCTGATGAAACAGCGCCTTGTCATCAAGATTTCCAGAAGGCCCCCTCTAGATTCAGAGTCCTATAGTTATGCGACAGACACTCGGCAAACACATGAACATTTTTACTTTGCTTGTCTCCCGCATAGTTTAGAAGCTCCTTCACAACCACAGGTAGGCACAAAGACAGCCTGATCTTCCAGGCTTACTGCTGTGTCTAAGGCTAGACTCTATCATTCAATCTGCTTTCTGGATTAGTGGAGGACACTAAATCATTCAGTGTGTCAATGCAAGGAACAGAGTTAGAGATGCTTCAATCTTATAAAGACACATCAGGCAGAAGCCCATATTTTGATTTTTTGATATGTGATAGTACTGTAAATTCTTATTCTTCATTTTCTCAATCTCATTAACTTCATTCTCGGTTGCTTCATTATTTTCAGAGCTGTCTTCCTGTAGCTGCATTTTTTTTCAAACCCACTAATCTGTCAGTGGTTACAGTATTTTTAATTATATTCTCCCAATATTTCTTTCCTTGTCATCATTTATTTTTAATTCACATGCATATATTATTTTTATTGTGATGCACAAGAATGGCTGCATGTGATAGAGTTGCCAAAGTTTATAGCTCCATTGCCTCTTGAGTTCTCACAATGCGCTTGCAATTCTTACTGTGCCCAGACTGTTGCAGAGGAGAGGTCACTAGGCAGCTCAGAGACCCCTGTTGGCAGGCTCTAAAGGTTGGCTCTTCATCAGTCATTACTACAGGAAATCTAGTTGTTCTAAATTTGAGCCTTTTTATTTCAAATTGTTATCCTAAACAGCAGGATATCCCCCCACCCCCACAAAGCATTTAGAAGGTGGGCCTTCACTGGCACACTTTCTTCAAGGTCACAGCTACAGTACACTGATCCCTGGACCTCAAGTGCCATGGCACATGACGAGTACCATGGGTGAGAAAGAGGTGTGATGGGGAACAGGACAGGTTAAACACTGAGCCGTGTAGCAGCAGGTGTTCTGCAGAATAACTCAGTAAGCCACACTAGGACTCAGGCTGAGTTTCAGGATCCAGATGCTAGTACTTGGACTGAGCACTGGAACATCAAAAAATGGATATTCAGGGTTGGAAGTGAGGTTCAGCGGTAAAGTGTACTTAGCATATGCAAGGCCCTGGGTACTTCGGTTCAATCCCCAGTGCCATCAGAAAAAGTGAAACAAAACAAAAGAAAAAAAAATGATGTTTTCTGGCTCCATACCAAAAGGCAGAGGAAAACTCTATTATCAGATAACTTTTCAGCATTTACTTTGTGGTAAGTATCATGCTAAATATATCATCTACCCTCAAAATAAACCTATGAGTAGGTAATTTATTATGTCCACATTGAAAATGAGAAAACAAGCCAGGCATGGTGGTGCACGCCTTTAATCCCAGCACTCGGGAGGCTGAGGTAGGTGGAGCGTTGTGAGTTCGAGGCCTGCTTCGGCTACAACGCGAGCGCAAGGCCAGCCTGAGCTACATAGTGCGACTCTGCCTCAAAAAGCTAGGGCTGGGAGTTTGGCTCAGTGGCTTAAGCACCTATCTGGCAGGCATGAGGCTGTGAGTTCGATCCCTCGTGCAGCAAAAAAAAAAATAAATAAATAAATAAAAAAGAAAGAAAATGAGAAAACAAAACAAATGAAGATAAAACAATTTGAATAAAGTCACACAGCAATTAGTAGGTGATGCAGTTAAGAGTTGAACTGAGGTCTTGTTACCCCAAAGCCCTTGATCTTCAGTTACTACACTGACAAAAATAATTGGAAAAAATAAAATTAAAGGAGAAATTCCTTCCTGTCTCCCCAGCTCCTTTGGTCCTCTTCTCTTACTTACACTTAGATCCTTACTGAGCTCAACCATTTCTATGGCTTTGAATACCATCTATCTACTGATGAACTCCCAATTTATATTCTCAGCCCACACCTCTTTATCAAATTACAAACTCATGCATCCAATTGCATCTTCTCTTGGATGGCAAGGAGATAGCTCAAATTTATATCCCCAAATTGAATGGATCTCTCCCCACTGTCCTGGTCTTCCCATAACCTTTTGTATTTCAGGTGATAGAAAAATCTATCCTCCTGGTTTTTCAGGCCAAAACCTCGAAGTGTTCTTCAACTCTTTCATTCACATTCTAAATCAAACTTCAGCAAATCCTGTCTATTTTATCTTCAGAATTTAGTCAGAATCCAACTTGCTCACAGAACCCCTCCCCCCAATAATCTCATAATTGGATTTTTCTGTTTTCAACCCTGTGACAATGACCCTTCATTGTTCATGAGATTGGATTAAGACACCCTTCTGGGTGTGTCTATGAAGGCATTTCCAGAGGTGATTGGCACGTGGAACAGCACAGTGAAGGGAGAGACCCAGCCTCAGGGTCGGAAGCACCATGCAACAGAGTGGAAGCCCACCTAGCATAAGAATGAAAGAAGGAAGAAGTCTGCCTGCAGAGACTCCCTCACACTCTCTGTTTCCTGTCTTCTGCCACCACACCCTTGCTCCATGTATTCTGCCTTGCCACAGGCTAAAAGCAATGGAGTTGGCTAACCATGGCAACAAACCTCTGAAACCATGAACCAAAACACATTTTTCCTTCTTTAAATAATTTTTCTCAGCTATTTGGTGATGGTGATGAAAAGAGAAGTAACACAAACCCTGTCTGCTTATGGCTTGTTTTACACACAGTGGTCCTTCTGAACTTCTAAACCAGATCACGGCAATAAATCTTGCAAGGGCTCTCAGCATCACCTGGAGAAAATCATAAGCTTCA
The DNA here is from genome assembly GCA_004363535.1 of Dasyprocta punctata. Taxonomy (NCBI): domain Eukaryota; kingdom Metazoa; phylum Chordata; class Mammalia; order Rodentia; family Dasyproctidae; genus Dasyprocta; species Dasyprocta punctata. Next base: position 4,840 of record RJWM01033174.1, on the reverse strand, counting down.
CAATGGCCTGTAAGACTCTATATGATCTGCCTCTAGCCTAAACGTGACTTTAGAAGGTATTTCTTCAACTTCTTTTTCTTTCATCCTCCTCTCCCCACTCTTCCCTTCTCTTCATTGTTGATTTATTCTACAATTCAAGATCATGGAACATGGAATTCAGTAATTAGTAATATCTATTGGATAAAAGTTGCATTTCCTGTTTTATCAAACAATTTCCTGTTCAATCTTGAAAGAAAGAGGTCTGGGACTCATCCTTGACTTGCAATGCTTCATCTCTCACCATGCTAAATTAGTTCCAAGACCATGGATCCAGGTCTCAGATCTATGTCTTCCCCTGTCTCCACAACCATTACTTGAGCACAAGCTCTTTTCATCTCCTACTGTGTCACTGCAGTGATTCTCCTTCCACTGACCTTTCACTTATTGGGCCACAAAATTACATTTTAAAAAGACAAATATGATATCATTTCTTGACTGCATATCTATTGCCTTCCTTTTTATAGCTTTACTTAAAGTTCTTTTCTTTCAATCCAGAGTCCCTTGAAAGTCAGACAACATATGTGAACTTCCAAGAAAAGTACCAAGTACCAAAGTTTACATTAAATATACAGGGCTTTATGGATGTTCTGAATCTATCCTGCAAAACATTCGAGGCCCATGAAGTCTAAGTGAATGGATTTTGAGCCATCAGAAAGTCCACCAACATTTAAAACTATCTGGTCCATTCCCATCACAGTCTCACACTGTGTGATGACTGTGACTCTTCCAGCTCAAAGGAGACATTTCTTTATCTCCCCAGAAAGTTGTCCTCTTCTTTTTTATTCCTCCAAAGCATATATCGTGATTATCATATTAGGCTACAGAGTTTCTGAATGTTTTCTGCCCTTATATTTCCCAATTCTTTAAGAACCAATAATACTTCATCTTTAGTTTGTGTCACAGTCCTAGCACAGACCCCAAGATGTATTTAGAATTCAATAAATATTTACTAGGTGACTATATTTAAGATAAAAAGAGTACAAGAAGGGATGGTGAGTCCTTACTTCTTCCATCCTGAATCAATCAAAAAGCAGCTAACTCAGGTGCATCAAATTACAAAGTGATTGTAAAGACTGGTAACCAAGTTAAGCTTCCCTTCACATCTTGGCTTTGGGATTACAGTTATTCGCATTGATCTTTGCATTTCTTATTTGCAGGATTGAGGTGAGGTTTTGCACCTTTCTTTTGGTCTCTGGAGAAATCAATTCTGCCCAGTTTTTCCTTCTCTTCATATGAATACAGTAATCCCTCCTTTTCTCATGGTTTTGGTTTCCACAGTTTTAGTTATCCATGGTCAGCTGTGGTCTGAAAATATCAAGTGGGTAATTTCAGATTAAACAGTTCATAAGTTTTGAGTGACTTCTATTATGTATTGTTATAATTGTTATATTTTCTTATTTATTGTTGTTAGCCTCTTAATGTGCATACTTTACAAATTAGTATTTATATATAAGAAAAAACATATATACAGCGTTCTATACTATCTATGAATTTTCACCTTCACTGGGGGCATTGGAAAGTATCCCCCATAGATAATGGGGACTACTGTATACCCCTAGGAGCATAAGCTTCATGACTGATTAATCTTCTCATCAAATCTTTAACTCTGGGTTTGCACAGTTTCTTATCTGAAATCCAAAGCTTGAAACAGAGTTTCTCATAGAATTCTCCCTGGACTTTCTGTCAGTATCACCTTGGGTACTTGTTAAAGACATGAATTCTGGATCTTACTATAAACATCAAAGTACTTTTGAGAGCCAGAAAAAAATTTGGGAGCCATCATTTCAAAATTTTCCCAGAGGGATGCTTTAGACACTAAAATTTAGAAACCACTGATGTAAAACCTATTTTCTTTCTTTTTCCATCTCATGCACTTTGACTTTGTGCTTCTTCCTTTATTCTTGACTCTTCATCACCAAGATGATACCCTGAATTCATCATGACTGACACAATCTCTTTTGTTCCACAAGTTGAAACGAGAGGAAAAGTTCGGGCCAGAAAAATCTGGGTCAAAAGTCCTAAAGTCCTATCTACCATGTACTTCCTGTATGGAGTTATTTGAACTCTAAGTCTCACTTTCTTTAACTGGAAAATGGAGTGATGATACTTAGCACATAAGATAGCTATGAAAACAACATGGTACATGTCTTAGTTACTTTTTACTCATTGCCGAGACAAAATACGCCCAAAATTAGGGAAGGAAAGGTTTATTTTTTACAGTTTCTTGGGAGTTTCAGTCCACACTTAGTTGGCTCCAAGGCAGCATGGCATGGCAGGGCTGCTGTTCATGATGGCCGCAACTGCAACTGCAAGGCATGCTGGCGAGAGAGAGAGAGAGAGAGAGACAGAGAGAGAGAGAGAGAGAGAGAGAAAGCAATCAAGAAGAAGACCCGCCTCATTTACACTGCATATCAGCTCTACCCCTGGGCAGGTGCGGCACTTATATTGCCAATCCCCATGCCAGACTCAGCCCCATCAAAAGTATATGAGGACTTGCATGTACATAGTATATCACCCAATACAGTATAATATATATTTGTTATTTATTTAGCAAGGCTCACAATAGATAATGTACTCAGTAGTAGCTATTAGCAATAGCAGTGATAAACAAACCTGGAATGTGTCATTTTCCCATCTAGATAAATACATCTCTTGAAACATGTAAGTTTGTATGTGGATATATATGTACATATATTTATATACTTATTTTTGCCTTTATTGTTTTCTAATTTTCAGAGCTTTTGACTCTTCTTATTCACCTAGTCAGTTTCTTCCTGTTTTTTGGCTCCTGTCTGTCCATCTAGCATTGTGGTTATCAATTTCAGCTCTGCACCGACACTAGTTAAGCATCAAGTTGTATTCAGCATTTAGAAAATTGCTTCATTCTATCAGGAAATTTTTAAAGCACTCAGATGAATCACTATGAAGACTAATTTTGAAAACCATGTTTGATCAGTGATACAGTTCTGGTTGATAGTTCTGTTATTCCCAAAGGAAGCTTAACAAAATAATTTCAAAGGGGAGCCCTTGGAACGAAGGAAGGAGTAAGGGAGGAGGCAAATGTGGGGAGCAACCAGGCTTAATAAGAATTGTTCATACAGGTTCCCATTCATTAGACAAGTTTATGAACTGTGAATCACGCTGATAGAGACTCTTTATCAACTACAACCAAACTGAGATTCTGGAAAGATCTCTCCAGCAATGCAAAGAAAATGATTCAAGGAGATTCTCAAACATTTTTTATAGAAAAGATAGAGAAGCAATATAAATTTTATTCAAGTCAGACTTCACTCTTCTGCACTAAATCTTGCCATGATCACAGTGACCCTGATGTCATCTAGAATTTCTTCATCGTTGGAAATCTCTAAGTGAGAGTGAAGCTGTAACATGAGTTCCCATTTTTAGTTTGACAGTTTCAGCAGGGATTCTGTCTGCTCCTGAACAGTTGCTACATCCAACTGATTACTTTTAGGGGATCTAATACAATGCCACCAAGAACTCAAGTATTTAGAAAGTTTCAAGTGAGATTCTGTCAAATGCAACTTCCAGTATGCATTTGCCCACTTTGCAAGAGTCTACAACTCCAGGTCTTAATACCCAGGATTGTAAGAGGACTTACTATCATGGGAATGCTCTGAGGTGGGGAGGAGAACAGGACATTCAGAGAAGAGATTACAGACACAAAAACATTTGTTAGCTCTGAGACAAGGTTTCCAGAGAACATTCTCAACAAGTAAGGATGGATGGAGGCTGAATCTGGAGAAAAGGAAACTCTGACCAGTATGAGGATGAGAACCCAGACAAGCTGATTGGGAGCCATGGCATACCACAAGATTAACACAGAAATATACATCTTCTTAAAAGGTTTCACCAGAGTGCCTCAGGAGCATGTTCTTTACTGAGGAACTTCCTCATATTTGTACTTCCTTCTCTCTCCAGTTCTGATGCATAACATTACCATTTACTCACTATGTTAATCAATGTTCAGTTACTGTAACAAATACCTGAAGTGATGGATTTACAAACAGGTGATTTATTTTAATGCACAGTTTTTGAAGTTGCAACCTATATAAAGACAGACTCATTTTTTTCAGGCTTCTGGTAGGGTTTGTCACAGAGCAGAGGCAGAAACCTTTGGTAGAACCAAACCTCTCAAAATCCCACAAAGCCACTCCCTCAGCAACCTAAAGACATCTCACTAGTTCATACCTGTTAAAGTTTCTCCCACCTTCCAGTAGGACCACGTTGAGGACCGAACCTTCAACACAGGGGCTTTGGGAACCTTCTAGATCCAAACTGTAGCAGTCACTTTTTTATCTTTGTTATGGCTTATGTCTAGATTTCCCCAAAAGCTTCATGTAGTCATGTGGGGGCACTTTTCAGAGGTGGCTGGACCTAGGGTGTGGGATGCTGGGATTAAGGATGTATGATTACTAAATTAGTCCGCTGATTGGTTTGGCATAGTTCTGGGTGTGGATAATGGGCAGGACCCCTCTGGGTGTGAGTGCTAAGCATGTGTAGCCTAGATAGAGTAGAAGACACAGGAAGAGGGCTGCTGTCATTGTTCCCTTGCTGCTTGCTGCTTTTGCTGCCTTTTGCCAGCCATGAACTCTTTTTCCTCTGGGAGACCCCTGCACCGTGCCACCCTGCCTTGAGCTGGCTGATTATGGACCAAAACCTCTACAAACTGTGAGTAGAAATAAATCTTTCCTTCTTTAACATTGGGTGTTGGGTATTTTGTCTCAGAAACACCAAAAGTAATTATGACAGTCTTCAACTTCTTCTCCCATGGTACTTTGCT
>RJWM01033173.1:0-20825 GCA_004363535.1 Dasyprocta punctata | reverse complement strand
TCACAAGAAATTTGTACTGTACATGATATATTTTGAGTTCTCTTTTCCCCTCCCTTCCATCCCTCTTCCCTTCCTTATTCACAAAACTTTGTTTCCATTTTATCCTTTTTTCTTATTTTTCTTTCCTTTTCTCCCTTCCTGCCATCTCCCTTTTCCTTTTGAATAATTTCTTCCTATTTCACAATATGTATTATACAGTTTGCTTCTTATTTGCACATTCAGTTTCTCACATCTGTGAGACAATGCAATATTTACATGTTTGCACAATTTACTTCACTTGAGTATAGTCTCAAGTTGCATACATTTACCTATAGAAGTCTCCAGTTTAACCTTCTTTATGGCTGAGTAGTACTCCATTGTATTAAAATATGTCTTTTTTAAAATCCATTCCTTGGTTGATGGGCATTTGGGTTATTTCCAAGATACAGCTGTTAAAAACTGCTACTATAAACATGGGTGTACATATACTGCTGTGGTGTGATGCTTTTACTTCTTTTGGAAGGACATCAAGAAGGGGAATAGTAGAGAGAACCTCTCCTTTCAGCTTTTAAGGAATCTCCACATGATTTCCACAGTGGTTGCACCTACACTGCCACCAACAGTGGAGAAAGTTTCCCTTTTCCCACATCTGCCCCGGCGTTTGTTATTGGTTAACTTGTTGATAATAGCCATTCTTTCTGGAGTAAGATGGAATCTCAGTGTTATAGTCTGATCATTCATGAAGGTAAGTTTATTTTGTTTTGTTCAATAATACCTTATTGTACTACCACACTAGTGAGCTTATGCATATACTTTATTAACTATCTGTGTAAATGAAAGTTAGTTTGTATCACTCCCAGCCTAAGTCTTTGGCAGGTTTTGCTAGAGCAACAGGGGCAAGTTTGTGCACAGGCTGCAGGTGTCTGGAGAGCACTGTGTTCTTGCTGCACAGAAGTAAGTGGCTGAGTCTCTGTGCTGAGAAGTCCTGATATGCAAAGAGAGCTCTCTGTCACTTTTGCTGAACAGTATTTTGAATCTTCCATCTTCCTTTTCATTTGCAACTGATAGTATGGCTATCAACAATTCAAGACCTTTACTAGGGAGCTGCCGGTACCATGGGAAGTAGTCAAATGCACTGTTCTCAATTGTACAGTTCAGAACTGAAGTCTCTCCTTCCTGGACTGTCAAATACTGAGGATTTTGTTTCACCTGTTGCTGGTCATTTTTCTCCTTCTGTTGGCCGCTCACCCCTGCTTAGAAAGATTAAAAAAAAAAAGCCATGAGGCCCTAAAATTGCATTTCCCTTTTAAAGTTTCTACTTGCATGTTTTTGTCTATTCTCAATGTTCTCATTCCCTCAATTTAATACCTTACCCTGGGGTTCCTCCTCTACAACTCACATGCCCAGTGAAGTCCTAGAATTAGAATTGATGCTCCCAGAATCTTGTCCATTTCTCCTGAAGCCAGGGCTCAGTACAAACTCCAGTGGTCTTTTGGTCTGCCCAGACAGCTTCAGTTGTGACTCTAACCTCACACTCACTTTAGTTCTTTCAACAGGCTCCACCCTTTTGCAGGTGTTTTCACTTAAGGCTATTTCTGTCAAAGGAAGCAATTTCCAACTTTGGCCAAATTTTGTCTTTCAAAATCAGAAACCAATCTGTATGTAGGGAGAAGTATCCATTTAAGCTTTTTCTCTATTAATCTCTTTCTACACTTTCCAATTCCTAGAATATTAAAACTCATATGTTGTAGCAGCTATGTCAATAGAAATCATCTTATTATACAATAATAAAAGAGAAGGAATCTCTCAGAGTCAAAAGATTAACACACATAAGGGCATTTCACTTTTCATATAAGTCTTACAGTTTACTCACATCACACAATTGACAAAATATTCCATTATAATCTAAAATCACAGAATACATGTTCTCTTTGTCTTTTTTGTTCTCAGAGAACTTTGATTTCAATACAATCTTTTAGATGTGCTCATATTTCATGACTAAAATTGTAGATGATAATGAAGTCAAAACCAATTTCTTTGCAGTTTTTATAAACTTCATATCAGGTAAATTCGAAGACTATATCTGGTGAAAAAAATTAGAGTATCCTGGAGCAATCTATCCTGGAGAAGCTCTGACCTTCAAATAAGAGAGGAAGAGAACACTTTGCTGACTTTAGAAGATATGAGGATTTGGCTGTTCAGAAAGAAAGCATTTTTGATAACTCTGATCGTGAGTTGAATAGACATTGACAATTTTCTTTATTCTCATGGACAAAAATGAAAATGTAAATAAATTAATTTTGCTATAGATGTTTACACCATTAGAGAGTAGTGGCCAAATGGAGAAATTCTAAAGCAACCCAAAAAGTAGGAATAGTCTCAGTTATAAATTATAAAAGTTGAAAGGACAGAATGAAGGTTATTTCTATGAAGTGCAGAATGAATTTTTTGTGTGTATATTATATATCATCTCAACTGCAATCAGTGAAAAACATCATCATAATCCAACAGGAGAAAATGGTGAAGGTTCTTCAATCTGTCCAATTCCATTGTGCATCAGTGTCAAATAGGAAGTTTTTTAAATTGCTTAAGGTTTTTATGTGTTTATTATATCCTCCCTTATCTGCAGTTATTATGTTCCAAGACCTCAAGTAAATGTCTAAAACCACAAATAGCATCAAACTGTAGGACAGACCCAGATCATTTTTAGAGAGTACAAAATACAGCCTCTGTGTAGCTATGAGCAGCAAGAGATTTTCAAGCAGCTTTATGGTTCAAAGCTGACTGGCTGTGGTTTTGACACCTACCTCAAGGCAGACAATGTTATCCCTCCTAGTGCAGGTTGCCGTCCCTACCCCAATTCCCCTGTTAGCCCACAAGATTAAACTCCTAGCAACAAGTCCAATAACCAGTTAATTAAGGGTTGACCCTCATGGGGGTGGAGACTTAACCCTACACCATCAAACAAGACAGCCATGCCAGCTTCTGAGTCCCCCACGTTTCCTCCAGAGTGGCTTTTACTGCTTCTTCTGCAATATTTACATTAAAATTACTTTTGCTTTCACTGGCCTTGTCTGAGTCTTCTTCTTTTTTCTACGAGAGAGAGAGAGAGAGAGAGAGAGAGAGAGAGAGAGAACTCCTGCTCTTGTGAATCTGGGGACTCCTAGACCCCAGACCAACTGTATGTAACAAAACCCAATATTATAGTGTTTTTTCTATACCTTTTTCCTGTACTATAATTTAAAGTTTTTCATCTAAAGGAAGTGATTCGTGATCTTTCTTTACCATGTTCACATTACCAGCACCTTTACTTTTGTAATTTGGGACTTTTATTAAGTAAAATAAGAATTACTTAAACATAGTGTGGATAGTCACTCTGATAATGAGATGGCTACGAAGTGACCAATGATCACATAGCACATATCATGTCTACCCTTCCCAAAATGACGATTTACATCCTAGGACAGGTAGAGAAGGGTGGCAGGAAATTCTACTGTGCTGCTGTGAACAATGTGCAATTTTAAAAACTTGTGAACTGTTTATTTCTGAATTTTCCATTTAATATTTTCAGACCACAACTTGCTGCAATAACCTCAGTACCTAGACTGAGAACCTGAGGATAAGGAGGGACTCATGCTTATGTCCTGGGTATCCACCAGACACCTGTCACACGGGCAGCATCTGGATCTCACTCGTGAAAGGTGAGCCCCAGTCGATCAGCAAGGCCCAGTACTCAGGGACAGCAAGATGGACTCTATGAGAATGCTGAGGGCCTAGAAAAGATGACCAAGGCAGAGAGATGAACGCTTTCTGGACCATGTCACTGAAGAGTTTAGAAAGAAAAGATGCTTGAAGTATGCCTGAAATCATGAACGGATTTCCCAGTAAAAAGAATGTAGAAGAAAATTCTAGTTCAGTTAACTCAGCATGGCTGCAGATTCAGTGGTACATGTTTTGTGCTCAGAAAAGTTAATGTGGCCCTGACCTTGAAAAATAACCTGTATCTTTCAGGAACTGTTTGCTTCCAAAGTCTTATTTTTCAACCCTTTGAGCTTAGACATTATTTAGGTGGATTGGTAGATGCATGCATGAATTAACATATGATATAGAAATAAATTGAAATAGAATAGGAAAGAATAATTTTCTACCTTTTAAAGACTAAATTTCTGGCTACCTGAGTATGTGTGAGAGACCTTAATCTAATCTGAATCAGCATTGCCCCTTTGTGGTTGTATAGGAAGATTACAGTTTCCTGTCAACAATTCCCAGTGAGTTCATTTTCACTAATGGATCAAAATTTTCTATTTTGTATTGTTTACATTTGTGATGCATAGCAAATACATTCATTGTGGAGTGTTCGTATGTATACACATCTCATCTTAATCCATTTTACTTCTCCGTGTCTTCCATATTCAGACCTCCTTTCCATCTCCACAAAGTCTGTCTGGCTATGTCCTATCATCTACCTTTTATTTTACTCTTCAAATTATTTATAGTTTGGATTTCTCATGTAAGAGAAGCCATGTGATATACAATCTGTATCTAGCTTATTTCACTTAGCATTATAGACTCAAGGTGCATCGATTTTTCTACAAATGACTCAAATTTATCCTTTATATCTGCATAATAGTCTGCTGTACACATATGGCTGAGTAGCACTCTGCTGTGATAAATGTATAAAATGTATGTGTATATATATATATATGTATATATATATATACACACACACACACACATACACATACATGCACACACATACATTTTCTTTACCCATTCATATGATGATGGGCATATAAACTTCTGTTCAGCAATACCTGCATCACTGAAGTAAGTAATGGTTGCATCTTCTTCTTGGACCAGTAATTACTTTAGGTGAAAGAAGATTGCCCTGTCGAGGTCTGCTAGAAATATTTGCTGCCCTTAGCTGAGGTGTTTCTCAGTGACATCCTGAGGCATTGGTTAGGGTGTTAGATGCAGCAGGAAAAAGCAGGGTTACCAAAATGTGACATATGCCTCTCACGTGCCCTGCGGGCAGTTACTTCAGAGGCACACACTGGACCTCAGGCTGAGTTCCTGCCTGACTCCACGTGTTCCTGCCTCCCTTATCCACGTCAGGTCAGGGTGAAACCTCCACCCTGAAATGTATGTGCCCTTACACAGCCTCTAAATTAGATCGCTAGAACACTGGAGAGCCATCTTTTTTTGGTCAGTGTTTTTACTTTTGTACATAATGATTATGTAGTGATATCTTATTACGGTTTTTACTTGGCATTTCTGATGAATATGATGTAAAACATGTACCAACAAAGTTTGTCCAGAGAGGATCAAATAGTAAATACCAAATTTTGAGCTTTGAAGGTCATTCACTCTCTATTGTAACTGCTCATTTCTGCCACTGAAACATGCAACATATCCTGGATAAACAAATGGCACTGCTCTAATTGAACTTCATAAAAACAGACAAATGACTAGATTTGGCTCGTAGGCTGTGTTTTGTTGAATCCCAAGGAAGAGCATCTTTTCATGTTCATATATTTTCTTTTTGAAAACTTTGCTCAAATATTTTGTTTATTTTAAAATTCAATCTTTTATTAAGTTGTAAGAGCTTATACAAACACACACACACACACACACACACATATATATACAGTCTTTGGTCATATATATATATATATAATGCTTTTTATATTATTAAATATTTCCAAGACCTCTGTCAAGAAAGCACAAAATATTGCTTATGGAAATTAAAGGAAGTTTAATAAATGGAAATGTAAGTTATGTTAATGAATGAAAAGACTCAATAGATTTAAACCTCCCAAATTCTTCCATAAATTCAATGAACTATCAATTGAAATTCTAATTGTTCTCATGAACTGAAGAAATAACTCCATAATTATATGGAAAGTAAAAGATGTTCAAATAATCCAAACTGAACAACATTAGACAATTCAACCTACAAACTTACTGTAAAGTACACTACTCCAAAGAATTTAATATTGGTGAAAATAAGAGATGTAAATTATCAAAGTAGAAGAAGACGTTATAAAAATAGCTTCATATACATACATGTTCAATTAATTTTCAAGAAATATGCAAGACAATCCAATGAGATAAATAAAAGTGTTTCAAGAAGTGGTGAGGATCATCCAGATGAATCTACTGGCAATGCCTGATGGGGCTGACTTTTGATTCCATTATTCCGCAATTTGAGAGTAATAAATAAAGATTTCTGAGAAAAGTTTTTTTTTTGTTTCTTCCAAAAAACTCATTAATAGGTTCATTTTGAAAGATTCATACATGCATATATAATCGTTTTAATTCCTCCTTCAGTCATTGCCTCTCTTTTCACAAGTTTTACATTTTGGGGAGTTCTAATATATAATACATTTTGTGCCCATATCCTTACCCCTTGTTACTGGCCCCCACATCCCTCCCTATTATTCCCTTTCTCTTGACTAATAAAAAATAAATTCCCTTCTAATTTCTTATTGTTTTTTAAAATTCTACCTATTAGAATATTTGACACTTGTCTTTCACTCAAAATGATGGTCTCCAGTTCACTCATTTTCCTGAAAATAACAAAATTTCATTCTTCCTTAGAATTGAATAATGTTCCACTGTATATATAATATCATATTCTTATGTCATCTGTTGAATGCTGGTGATTTTATTTTTCAATAATGAACATGAGTTATCATGCAAATAAAAATCCAGTGCCCTTTTTAAAAATATAACTACATATTCTTCCAACGCTTCCTCACTAACTCTTGTTTCTTATCTTCCCATTTTTTCACCAAAGATTTTCTTTATCAACTCTGGTTTTTTTAATCAGTATACGTAACCACTTCTTTCTATGTTATGTTTTTAATGGCTTTTCTAAGGATTAAATTGTACCTACAGTATTACATTTCATGTTCTATTTAGTATTATTTGGCCACTTCAAGAAAAATAGATGAAACTGGGCAGGTTATTATCCCTCCCCCTTTTGTGTTATACTTGTCAACTGTCTTTCATACTCAGATTCTGAAAACCTCCTCAGGAAATTTTATGCCCATTGATACTTGTATGCATTTTAAATACTTGTACGCATTTTAAATAAGTAAATAAATAAATAAGTCAAATACAGCACTTATAAAGTTGTTAAAATAGATAGCAGGTTAAGTGTCTTTACAACAGTAGCACCGAAAACAAAACAAGAAAAAAAAAACAAGGAAAGAAACACAAGAAATGCATGGAGGTGATAGACATTGTTCATTTCTTTGATCGTGATGGTGGTAACAAGGGTGAATGCATATTCCAAGATAAACAAGTTGTATCTATCAAATATGAGTAGCTTTTGTACAACAATTCTATCTCACTAAAGCTTTTTTAAAAAAGCAGTCCCTCATATTTTATATTTATTATCTATGTTCTTCCTTCATACTGGTACTTTTTTCTTTTTTGGTACCAGGCATCAAACTCAGAACCTTTTGCTTTCCAGGGAGGCGCTTATGCCGCTGAGCTACACCCACAGTCCTTCTTCCTTTATTCTTGAAGTTGCACTTTTTCCTCTGGTATCATTTCCCTTCAGCTTAAACAAACTTCCTTTTTATTTCTTTTAGAACAAGTCTACTTATAATGAATTTTCTCAATTTCCCTTTATTTGAAAATTTCTTAATTCTATTATACTTATTATAGTATATTTTCACTATTTACAGAACTCATTGTGGATAGTTGTTTGTTTCTTTCAGCTTTTTAAAAGCATAATGGGAGACAGATCGTGGCTCACTGGCCATTGTACAGAGTTTGCACTTATTCTGAAAGAAATGGGAAGCTATTGCAAGAATTTTATGAGACAAGTGGCCTCACTGCTACCTCAAGGCCTGCTGTATTAAGAATGGAGCATTGGGGGACAAACACAGAGATGATTTAGAAGGCTACCAGAGTTTGAAAAAGATGTAGAAGTAACTAGATCATGGGGTCACTGTAAGGTAAGGACTACTGAATAGCATGATGGATTAGATGTTAGTAGTATGCAGAAAAATTAATCACAAAAAATTCTGAGATTTTATAGCTAGAGATCCCGAAAGGAGCTGCTATGAGTTGAAAAAGCAAATGGTAGTAGTAAAAGCATTATGGATATGAGTGGGGAAAGATCAGGAGTTCAGTGTCTGTTACATAAAATTAGTACACTGACCTAGAATGCAGTGTCATTACCCATACAGTGAACATTCATGTGAGTTTCTCTGTTCTATGTCTTGTCTGACATGACTCAGTAGTGAAAGAAACAGCTTAAAGAAATTCTATTTCTTTGCAGGAGTCTAACATTTCCCATGTCTCTGCTGTGCCACCTGCTCACTTTCATCACATCAGAGATCTTGGTGAAAATAGGTCAGGTTTTGCCCCTGCCTCACAGAAAGTCCTGTATTTCTAGAAGTTTGTGTTCGGCTCCCCCTGCAGTCTCAGGCACTGTGTCACTCACGGCACAGAAGTACATGGCCGCATCGCTCCACTGGGCTGAGGATTTCTGTAGGTGAAAGGAGGTTTCACTCTTCTTAAACTCAGCCTTGAAGCCTCTGTTGCCTGTAACCGGGGATGATCCTGCTACATATTTGAGGAGGAGCTGGAGGCCTTGGCCAGGTTGCTGGACATACCAGAAGAGAGAAGGTGTTGCAGCATAGGTATAGTTGCACTTCAGCAGCAGATGGTGACCTTCAGAGACAGTGACATGGCGGTCAGGCTGGGCCACTGACTGGGCTCCACTTCCTCCTGCAACATCAAGTCTTTGTCAGTGAGACCAGGACAGACCCACCTGTAATGACGCAGGGTCCCTCTTCAGTTTCATACCTGTGAGGAGGGAACACAACATTACTTACTCAGGGTGAAAGGCATTCCAAGCAGGAGGAGGGTCACTGAGAGCATGACTGGTCAGCAGGGAGGCTGAGGGTGCTCGTCTGGGTGATCTCCCTCAGAAGAAGGAATGTGAATCTCTAATGGGAGAATCTCTTATCCAAGAGTTCCTTGTTTAGGCACAACCTGGAGACTAATGCTAAGAGATGCTGTCTTAACAATGACAGCATACACTCTGTCACCAACACTCTGTGTCTATCTTGCTCAGAATATGCACTCAGTGTGCCAGACAGCGAAAAGAAGCTCCTAAGAGTGACACAGAAATTCTCTGAACAGACACGTCCATCTAGGCAAATATTGCCTCCTGGTGGTAGAGTAGAAACAAGTTTAGCCTCAAGGTTTTTGGGCTAGATTTTCTTAGCAGCTCAATCTGGTGAAAATGTTTCCAAGGGTCTGGTTTTTGAGAGGGTATTTTAATCTCATGAGCAAAATAACATTATTAAGTCATATGAAGTAAATAATAATATCATGCTCATCTAAAAAATAAGAAAACTGAAGAATGAAAGAAATAATGCAATTTGTCCAATATCACAGTGAGAGAACTAGAGTTTGTCTCACTAATATGAGTCAAGAATTCACAGTATGGGCCAGTTTTAACCATTGCAAGTTTTTCACTATAGCCTTTTAGAATAGACATTTTCCTTACTTAAGGCATGGAAACCCAACTATTTATAAAGATAATATGCCCAAGGACACACAAGTTTCAGGACCTAACACTTTTCCACTCCAAACTCAGTTCCTCTTCAACTGAATGTAGGGCTATTATAAAAGAGAAGTTGCAATCTGACCAAGACAGATGCTCAGGGAAAATTCAGAAGAGAGTAGGGACTGAAGAAACTCTTTACAAGACTGAAACACTGCAGGAATAGGAAATGAAGAAGTACTAAAGAAACCTCAGAGCATAGTCCAGAGAGTGAAGTAGAAATTCTGAAGTGGATGAGGTTCTTAGAAAAGGAGTTTTAAGAAGAAATGGATGATCACAGAGCAAAAACTAAAGAAAGTCTAAGAGAAAGATTACTTTTCGGTATCTGTTGATCTTTTAACAACACAAAGATCATGATTAGTCTTTTCTGCAGAAGATAATCTGGACTTGAATGAGGCACAAAGATGAGATGAAGAAAAATTTGCAAGATGTTTTGGGATGTTTGGATTATATAGAGAGGAAAACAAATATATGCTGTCAACTATTTGAGGTTTTTAAACTTGGGGAATATTTACATGTTTTCAGAAAAAAAGCCTATAAATTGGTTCAGAGTTCAGAGATGATAAATAGAATTGAAATATGATCACAGATCAAAAGATCAAGTTTTGGTAGGAGGAACAGATATTTCTAGTTATATTGAAATAAAGGAGGAAAAGACCTATTTATATTTAAGTAATTCTTTGAGTCATGGAGGAAGAAGTTTGACTCACCTATTATTTTCTAGTGGAATTTATTATTTCTTATAAAGAGAAATTAAGTGTTTCCCAAAAATTTGAAGCGAGATTATTCTGGTTTAGGAAATTTGAGTTGTGTGAGAAATTTTGAAATAGCCACTGTAAGAAATAACAGTGCCAAATGATTAAAGAAAAAACAAGTACTTGCCTGGCAACACTATAGATCAAGTTAATGCTGAAAGTAACAAATTTCAGTAACATCAGGCTACATACTTCTTCAATTATTTTGAACACTCTGTATCAGATGAAGTATGCATCATAAGGATGATATTTATGAATTATTGTGGATTATTGCAATCACTGCTAGGATACAGAATTGGAATAAGAATAATGTAGTTAATGATGAAAGAGCGCAAGTAAAAAGCTATGGAATGAAGCTATTGGTAAGACCATAGAAGAAACCTTTGGAAAATAAGATAACAACAAAAGGGATCTAAGATGTAGCAGTAGCTAGAACATGGGTTAATTTATAAAGGAAGTACTACTGGATATCTTGATGGATTAAATGTGATAATATGTATCAAAAAACAAATGCAGTGTGAAGATTTGTGTGTGAGATCATAAGCATGGGTGGGTTTAGACTGGATGGAAGATTTTAGCTTGAGCAGCATCTGATTGGATAATTATCACAAGATCTTTCTGGGTTGTGGGAATGGGAGTTAATGGCCAGAGGATTTTAATTAATAGTCTTTAAAACTGCTGAGTTCAGACTTTTTTCTAACTGTCCCAGGCCAACATTTAAGTAGAATGGTACTCTGTTTACAGTGGAAATTCCTAAGATTTGTTAAATCCATCAGTGTATCAAATGTCTTGACTGTTTGGGAAGATGATAATAACAAAAGAGTAGGGAAAAATAAGGCCAAAATCTCAAAATTGCAAAGACAATCCCTGGATTTTACTTGTAACAATATGAATAAATATGCTACTATAAGTTTGGGGTGTTTTAGCTGTGGGAGAATATGGAGCACAATGGAAAGAAAATTGCTCTACACAGAAAATTGCATTTCAGTTGAGACATATGGAAGGAATCTTCACAAAGATTCAAAAATGCAGTTTTTTTCAACGCTAGAAATCCAACCCAGGGCCTCATGCATGCTAGAAAATCACTGTACCACTGACATATACCCCAATATTTTGTTTTTGATAAAATGGAAATTTGGAAGCCAAGTCAGTTTTGAAAACAAAAGAACAGAGTCAGATCCCTGGATGAATGATTTTTCTCAGGGAGACGTTAATCCTGTAGGACTGCAAGTGCTTCCCAAGGTCCTATTGTGGAGAAACTTGTTTGCAGTAAAGCTATTTGTGCCGAGATTTCCCTGCATATCATGTAAATATCAGTAAGTTTTAGGCTTTCCAGAAAGGTACAGCTCTCCTCCAAGAAAACACAAAAAAAGTCTTTAAATTTTTCTATTTGCAGATAGAAGCACCAAAGCAGAAATCGCTACATTACATTGAAATCCCTGACAGAGAGCACACCGAGAAAACCATCCCGGCTCTGGGCTATTACTGCACTAAGAAATAATGCTTGACTGTAGTAGAGGCTTTGGGATACTTATGCTGACCATGAATCTTCTTTCTTTCTTTGATATCTATTCATAATGTAGTGTTGATACCTCCATTCTTTCCTGAACAGCCACTTTCTCATCTTCTTTTGCTTTCTTTTCTAATATGATCTCCATGTCAGTAACTCCAAAATTGTTTTTTAAATGTTATCAATCCACACACTTCTCTTTCTCTTACATTTTCCCAACCTGAAAAATCTGAAAACTCAATATTATTAAGTGTCACCCACTATTATGCCAAACTAGAAACATACCCTTGACGGTGAGGTTATATAAATAATTGCCAAAGTGTTGTTTTAAAAATCATATTGACATAATATGCCTCAATGCTGGGGAACCTTTTATCATTTAAAGCTATAACAAACACTGTTTTTTCCCTACAAATGGTGGATTCCCTTCTTTCTTACTAAGAGAATCCTGATTTCTTTTAGTTGGTAATGTCTTCAATAACAATATGCATGTTCTTCAGATTTCTACAAATTTCAATTCTCATGTATCCTGAAAAATAAAATGTGTTATGAACTATTATTATCACTTTATATTCAATACATTCTCAGCTTTCCTAATAATCTAAAATGCCCATTATTAACATCTTTCGTACCATATAACAAGGATCGAAATTCTTTTTCATATATCAGATACAGGAAAACAGAGGTTATCTTATTTTTCATCAATGGTGCTTTAATAGAAGTCCAACACTTAACCATAGTATGAACTTGTGTTTTTTAAGAGATGCATTCTTTCTTAAATAGCTCCAAAACAAGAAAGAAAAACTACCAGGAAAACACCTGAAAATTTACTTTTAGCTCACAGATTACTTTCTAATTAGCATGAAACCACTGCATCACTTTAAGGCTTTTATTGAAGTATAATATACACATATGAATATAAATATATAAGTGTACGACATGATTAGTGTTCACAAAGTAAGAATATCCTTGTAGTCAGCATGCAGATCAAGAAATAGGACACTTTAGAGTCCCCTGTATGAGCTTTCCAGGTATCCTATACCTTGGACAACACTGTTCAGATTTTTAGCAATATAGATTACCTGTGTCTTTATAGAAATGGGGTGTTTATTCAACCAGTTGTATATTTTTTCAAGTCATTTACCCTTCCTAATAGTTCACTTGTGTTTTTACTGGTTTGAAGGTCTCCTTTTTAAAAATCAAAACAGGCCCTTTGACAATAGTATGTGCTGCAAATATCTATAGCTTACCAACTAGCTTTTTAAATCTATAAACTCAACTATTGTGCCAATTTTGATGTATTTCAATTTTTCTATTTAAGACCTTTTGTATCTTGTTTCAGAAACAATTATCTAATAAAACGTAAAAAAAGTTATATTTTCTTCTAACAGATTTGTATCTTATCCTTATGCTCATACACCTCCTCTAACTAAACTGCTACTTGGTGCCAACTGAAGGTCTATATACACATTTTTCATATGACAGTATGTTGAATTCCATTCACTAAATATTCCATCATTTAGCCTTAGTTCAGATGTATTCCAATTTAGATTTTAATACTACTTCATTGTTAGTCTTCATCACAATATTTTTATCAGTTATCTCTATTATTGTCTTACTCTACTAGCTTTCATTTAGGTCTTTGATCTATTTTCAGATTTTCACTTTATGTTTTACAGCTACCACTTATTTCACTGATAACAGATAGTTTTCTAAATTCTTACTCTAGAAAGTAAAGTAAAATATTTTCAGAAGTTTTCCCTTCTCTGTGCCTAGGATGTGTTGTTTCCTGTGTTCCTTATTTGTATACTTGTATGCTTTGTTTCTCACAAATTTTTATATATTTCTAGTGGCAAGCTGTTGTAGTCAGGGATTGCAAGGAGAACAAGACAATACAGGATGTACAATTTACACAATTATTTTATAATAGTCACCTTAAGTGTTAAATACAAGAAGTGCAGGAAAACTGTCTACACACTAAGACACAAGGAATCCAGCTGAGGACTTGGATCCCACAGCATTTGTCCTGCATGTGTCCAACTGAAGACCTAGAGCCCATGACAATGCCCCCGACAAGTCCAGCTGGAGGCCTAGTGCCCACAGCAATGTCTCATGCAAGTCTGTTTCACTGATCTGTGCTGGGAAGGCCCAAGGTCAGCCGTGGAAGCTAGAAAGTCTATGCCAGTGGGATGAAGGCTCTATGCCAGTAGGCTGAGGGTTCTGCACCAGAGCAAGCAAGTGACACTCACATTAAGAACCAGAGCTCCCCTGAAAAGTACCACAGCTGTCCTCAGCAACAACAAGGTCCTGAGCTCCTTTGATGATCAGAATAGCCAAGTTCATATCAGGAAACCAGCATGACAAGCTTCTGCTGGAAACTGAACTGCACACCATCTTCACCTCCAGAGCTAGAAGGTGGTAAAGACCAGAGCTTCCCCAAAGTGAACTGCAGCCATTCTCAGTGTCAACGAGGTCCTGAGCTCTTCTGATAATGAAAATGGCCAAGTTAATATCAGGAAAGAAGCTTAGCAAACTCCTCCAAAAGAACCCATGGCAACAGGAGAACCAACAACACCATGGAGAACCAACAAGCCTTAACCTTTCCTCACCAGTTCTCCTTTTTATCTTGGCAACAATCCTCAGGTAGGCTATCCAGGCTCAGCACCACACTCATTCAGTTCAGCTGGTATCACAAATTGACCACCAGTTATCAATTCATCACACAAGTTAAAAATCATCAATGTATCATCTGGTTCATGAAATTCTTAGGGAACAAATTAGGTATCTCCTTTGGAGAGGCTGGTTTGAATCAATCTTTCATATATGATTAACAGATAGAGTTCTTAAAATATTAGAATCCTCAATATGCATGTTTACTAAGGTTACTATAAGTGGGGAGATAAAGAAAAAGAAAAAACACACCATTTTTCTGCATTCTTAATTCTTATCAGTTTTCTTGTGTCATAATACTACTTAATCAGTGCAAAAGCAGATTTACTAATGGAAAGCACTTATGGTGGAAAGAGTCGTAGGATTGATCACAGTTCTGTAAAAACCAGTCATTAATTGTGCAGTTTATGAAGATAAATTTGGAAAAAATATTTTAAAACAGCAAACATTCAGTGAAAGGACAGATAGTTTTTAATGGTAAAGGATTATTTCTGAAGAAAAGCACAGGAATGAAAAAGACAATAAAATAAGGAAAGTGATTTTTTGAAAATTCTGTTCAATACTGGATAGGCAGACACTGTTTCCTGGTGGCACAGATTGCTGAGTAGTCTTAGATGCCTTCTGAACACTATTAGCAGTGCCTAGAAACCCCACGAGATAAAAATAAATATAAGTTCTATGACTCAACTATTTCATCACTGGAAAAATACCCAACACACACAATTTAGATGAGGAGAGGTTTTCAGAGGACTCAGTCTGTGATTGTTTGGCCCCAAGGCACAATGGCATGGTAGAAGGTCATGGTGGAGAAACACTGCCCCCACCAAGTGTGCTGGGTGCAAAAAGGAAAGGGAGGAGTCAGAGTCCAGAATACACTTTTCTAGGCCATTCTCTTAGTGACCCACCTTCAATCAGGCCTGATCTCCTGAGAGCATATTCAGCTACTAAATTCATCCACTGACAAATTAACTGATGCATGTAGCACCCTGATGATCTAATTACCTTCCAAACATGAAAAGCTTGGGGAAATTTTAGGTCTGAGTCATGATATTCTGCCTCTGGCCTTCAAATGGCTCACGTCCATCTCATTGTGCAGAAATGCATTTATAGCTATCCATCCCTGAGAGTTGCTAAATTCTTAACAAGTTCATCATTGCCAAAAAGTCCAAGTCAAAAGTCTCTTCAAAAGTCTCAAGGTAAAGTCTTAGTTGTGAGCCCCTGTCCAACAAACAAACAAACAAACGAACAAAAACATCCCTATTCCATAAGGGAGGTAATAGAATAATATAGGCCGAAATCAGACCAGAACTATATAAAATCTCACAGCACAAACACTAAATCCTGTAGCTCTAGGGCTGACTGTGGTGAGATGTGAGCTCCAAAGGACTTGGGAGCTTGACTCACATGGCCTTGCTAGGCAGCTGCAGCCCTTTAATGTCTATATTTCTATCAGAATGATGGTCTTCTGAGCTCTAACCAGAATTGTCAATTGATTTCTTCTTTTTTTTTTGTAAGTTTTATTTTAAAGAGAATAAAAACAAGCAAAATAAAACAGAATAAATGCAATCAAAATGAGCCAATGTAAGTGACACAGGACTTCAAAACAAGATAATAGGAAATCAACAATGGTTACGATAATGCCTCTTGTTATCTTGAAAATACCTCCACACACCTTTAGACGTAGTAAATATCAAGCAAAACAGAACAGAATAGAATCAAAAACAAAACAAAATGAAACAATAAACACAATAAAGAACTTCAAAACAATAGTAATTCTAAAATGGCTATCATAATATGTTTTGTTATCTTTGAAATAGCTGCTCATGCCTTCCTATATAATAAAATCAAACAGCACAAAACAGAATAAATCCCACCCCCCCAAAAAATGAAAATGATACAAGACTTCAAAACAAGATAATAGGGAATCAACAATGACTACCACCTACAGAAGGAAATGCCCCATAGATGTTACATTGTGTATTGTCATTCTCCAAATAGCTAATCAGACTACCGGCTTTAGGTCTGCAAAGTCAGTGAAATGCTACATACCACATGCATTAAGTTGCATTTTATCTCAATAGCTACCACCACAGCCTGTGTTTCTCTGGATCAGCCAGTCACTTCTCAGGGAGGAAGACCCTGACTCTCCTTATCTCCTAACCTGTACACCAGAAGGGGCTGGCATCTGGTCTTTCCCCCAGTGCCTGCACATACACCAACTCACAGGGAGGGCTTGGCTTCCTGTTCGCTTTCCCTGCAGTCTGCAAATGGTCCCGACTCAAGGGAAAGAGCTGGCATCTTGTTCTCCCCTCAGTGGCCCACACATGGTGCCAACTCGCAGGGAGGGCTTTGCCAATTGACTTCTAATTATGACATTCTAGGACTTCTTCGGACTGTATCACCAAAGTTTTCCAAAATTCTTATGCAGTTTCAAAGGCTTCTGAAACACCTGTTCAAGTATAGTCATAACAGTGACTCCATTCCTCACTGCAGGCATCTGTATTAGCCAGATTTTCCATTGCTGGGACAAAATAGCTGACACAAAAAACCTAAACGAGAAATTTATTTTGGTTTACAGATTTTCCAGGACACAGTCCATGGTTGGTTGGTCCTAGAAAGAATGGCATGGTGGTAAACATTGCTAACTCTAAGGCAGCCAAGAAATAGAAAGGGAAGGGAAAACTGGGAATGACAATATATCTAAGTCATAGCCACCAGCAACCCACCTCCAACCAAGCCCTCTCTCCTAATAGTGCATTCCATTATGGGTCTTATGAGTGATGAATTCACTGGTAACTATTGGGTTCCACAGGTCCAAACATTTTCCAAACACATAAGACTGTGGTGGTGGTGGTGGGGCACTTTAGATCCAAACCACAACAGTGCCTTTCATTCCTCCCAATGAGCCCTCACCCATCTTCTCTCAAGGAGTTAATTTACATAGATAACCCTATCTGAAACTAAGAGACCTTTGTGATACTATAGTAAATAGTCTTTTCATTTTTATCATTAGCATACAACTTTGAATACAATAGAGATTAAAAGATTAGCAGGAATTAGATGACCCACATAAATATTCTTAAAATATCTGAGTTTGCAGTCCAAACCTTTTTTGGCATGTTGAAATATTTATTAAAATCCCTATCCTTCACCCTGACTCTGTGATCCCTCTTTGGGAAACTTGTGTTTGTCCCTCTTGACAGTGTTCTGTGATCTGAGGAAAAAACAAAAACAAAACAAAACCAAACACCACTTCTTTTCTTTTGTCATTTTGATCATGGTAAAATTCTTTTTACTGACTGTGTCACTGGTTCTTTATTTGCTATCTCACATGACAAAAGTATTTTGGAGAAATAAACTCCAACCCTAGAGTCCAGTTGAAATTGAGTCTGTACATGGCATCTCCTAGGAAGAGTCAAAAGACCAAGAGCCATCATCTGTGTTTAATAAGAAAATGAGAAACTGATTTTTAATAAGATATGATAAAGAAAGTTAAATAATCAGTTAAGAGAACCATAAAATATTAAATTAGGCTCTGCTTAAATTTAATAGAAAATCTCAATTAATTGATAATTATATTTATACTTCTTAAGAATTTCTGGCAGGTATTTTAATGAAATAATTTCTTTCTTAGATATTAAGGGTACTTTTAGTTTTACCAGAATTACTTATGAAGTTGCTTAGATTGTGTCTGTATTCTATTCTCCAGTGCTTGCTATTTATTTTTACTTTGGAGCACAGATGAAAAAATACAGAAAATATATCAATAAAAAAATTAAAAAATAGGAAAAACTGAGAAGGGGAAAAGACATGAGGGAAAGGAAAGCAAAATAGTGTTTTTTGAGAGGACCGTTGTGGAGGGGGAAAATGCTATATCCGGATTTACAAAAGTAGTTTTTTTCAGTCCTGTGAGTGGGTATTTACCCAACAGGAATGAAATAACTCTTAGATATCTTTTAGATAAGCAAGAGATCCTTATATTCACATGTTTATCATAGTACTATTCATAATGTCAAGTACTGAAATCAACCAAAGTACCCACCCATAAATAAATGAATACATCAACTGTGGTTCATATACACAATAGACTAATGTCAAACAGTAAGAAAGAATGAAATTCTGTCATTGCTATAAAGTAGATGAAATCGGAGGACATAGGCTATGTGAAACAAGCCAGACACAGGAAGGCAAATATTTTATGTACTTACTCAGTTATGAAAGTTAATGTCTTAGAAGAGAGTAAAATAGTCACTAGAGACTGGGAAGATACTATGGTTTGGATATAAAATGTCTCCCAAAAGGCTCATGTGTTGAATGCCCGATCCCCAATGTAGCAGTTTCCAAGATGAAGCTTACAGAGGTGACTAGTTCATGTGGGCGCTAACTACATTGGCAGATTAATCTATTTATGCCTTCATAACTAAATGGGCTACTGGGAATTTAGGCCTAAATGGAGGAAATCGGTTACAGGGCATGTTTCTTTGAAAGTAATATCTTACTCATGTTTCCTTCTTTCTTTGGTTTTTACACTCTCTCTCCCTTTTTTTTCACTTTCTGTCTATCTCTGTCTCTGTTTCTGTCTCTGTCTCTGTCTCTGTCTATATTTCTTTCTTTTGCCATGAGGCGAACAGCTTTCTATCATTTCTGCCATGCTTTTCTATCATGCTGTTTCTTCTTTACCACAACATTAAAACCAATTAAACTAATTGAAAATTAAATGAAGTCTCTGAAAACATGAGCCAAAATAAACCTTTTCTCTTTGTTTATATCAAGTGTTATGTCAGATGGAAAACTAACACAGAAGGAAAAGGAAAATGTGTAGTGCTGACCAAAACAGTTTTTAGGGGAAATCAGATATGGTGCTCCATTGTACTGTAGAGAAAATATTCTCCGCAAAATTTTATTCTGGGCTTAAAATTAACTAAGTAAAGTCTAAATATTTCTATAACATATGGTAAATATTTGAAGAAATTGAAATGCTACTATATCAGTCAGTGTTTTGCTAGAGAAACAGATATAGCACAAGATATACCAATGTAGAAAAAATGGCAAGACTGGCTTATGATGATCAGCCACAGATTTGGATGAAGAAGCAAGCAAAGGGTGTCTGCACACTGGAGGCTAAAGGTTTCAGTCCAAGGTCTGGAGTCCACTTTAGCATCCTGTGCAAGAGCATATCAGGAGGCCGATGGGTCTGTGACAGAAGGCTGAAGAGTCTACACTGGAAGGCTGAAGGATCCGAGGTGGAAGCTGAAGAGTCTGCATTAGAAACCAAGAGATGATGCTCAAGATGAAGGTAAAGACTGGAGCTCCTCCAAACAATAGAAGCTACTCTGTCCTTCCTTATTTCCCCTTTATACTGTTCAGGCAAGGAGACACCCTAGGGCAAGTCTTCTACACCTTAGGGTGTAGAATTGCTGAGCAGATTTAGTTAAACTTCTAAAGGTCTCAAGTTGACATAATCAATTTACAATTACAGCTACTCACCCTAATTTGATCATTACATGATGTGTGTATGAATTTGGCTATGACACTACAGATAGATACACTTATAGATATGAGTATGGAGATACAGAAATGTGAATTAAAAAGTTAAAAAGGAGTTGTACACTTTTGGCTGAACTGTATATATGTAAATTTACCTCAACAAAAAGTCATTTTTGTAGAAAAATAATGTCTTTATATCAAAACTCTATAATACCTTGGTAATTTTATAATGGATGGAAAATTTAGCAAATTGTTAAGGTACTCTTAAAAATCCAGTTAAATACTATATGTAGGTGAACATTTTTCTTTATGTAGTATGCATGCTATTTTATTTAGTTTTATAAGCAGTTTAGTATGAACATTTTTCTTTATGTAGCACGTGATATTTCATTCAGTTTTACAAGTAGTTTAGTAATGCTTTTGTCTTTATTACTTTAATATATTTAACTAGTTCCAGTATTATCACATTTTCATCATGATCATTTCCAAAACCAAAAAAAAATTCATGAAAAAGGTGTGAAAACTTTACCTGGTCATTCAGCTGTAGATGTCTTGCTTTTAATGTTGGATTCAAGGAAGTAAGATGAGAGGTAGGAAGAAAATTAGGAGGTAACTACAGTCATTCAAAAGTACGCTAAATGCCTGTAATAGGAAAAGAGCAAGGAGTATAGATATAAGGAAATGAATATGAGTTGTATTTGACAGTTAAAATTCACATGGGTTTGATAATCATGGAGTGTGTATTGTGCTTTGTTAGCACTCTAGTATCCACTTGTCATAGGGAGTGTGTGTATTCCAATACTTGCTTTAGGAAGTGTCTAAAGTGCCCCCA
>RJWM01033172.1:0-20734 GCA_004363535.1 Dasyprocta punctata | reverse complement strand
GTGGTTACGTGAATACAAGATTTACCCTTTTAACCACTTCTGGTTGAACAGTTCCGTGGCAGTAAAGTACATTTACATTGCTGAGTGCCCAGCACCCCCAGCCTCCTCCAGAGCTATTTTATCATCGTAAACTGAAACTCTAGACTAACTCCCTGTTTCTCCTCTCTCTCAGCTCTGGCAGCCAGCACTTTTTATTTATGTCTCTATTTGTTTGACTACTCTAGGGACTTGGTATAACTGGAATTATACAGTATTTGTCTGTTTGTCCTTCTGTGTCTACCTTTTTTTTGTTTGTTTGGTCCTCAGAGTTTCTACATATTGTAGCATGTATCAACTTTTTTTTTCTTTTTTCCTCAGTTTTTTTTTTTTTTTTTTTTTGAGAAAGAGTCTTGTTAAATTTCTAAGCTGCCCAGGCTGGGCTCAAACTTGAATCCTCTTGTCTGTCAGCCTCTAAGAGTGCTGGGATTAGAGCCATACGCCACCACACCCAGCTATTTCATTCCTTTTTAAATCTGAATATTTTAGTGTACGTACATATTTTGTTTTGTTTATCCATTCATCTGTCTGTGAGCATTTGGGTTGTTTTTACCTTTTAGCTATTATGAATAATGTTGCTGTGATCCTTGGTGTATAAATGTCTGTCTTTTTTCATACAGAGTTGTAAGAGACCTTGAAACTCTGGCCTTTTCTGCTTTTGCTGGCTCACTTATTTTTAAGTTCTGAACACCCCCTGATGCTCAGATTGGTTATACTGATAGCCTTGAGGGAGCTTTCTGTCTCCCAGAATTTTGTCTACTCTAGCTCAGTCATTTTACAGATGGTGAAGTCCACTCCAACCTAGGAGGGAAGCGTGAGAGCCAGCAGCAGCTTGTGGCAAAGCTGGAGTACAGCTTGGGCTGTCTCCTGCTGATCTGTGGTCTGCTGTTATCACAGGCCATCCTTATCAGTCCCTCCTGCTAGCAACCAAATTTAAGTTCATTAGAAAAATGGAAAAAAAAATATGGGTGTGTGCAGTTATAAAAACATAGTAAAATTAGTGAAACTGTAAATATGTTATTTATAACTATACAGAGACACGCATTTATGAACTTGATATTATCATTAACGGTTTTCTTTTCATCTTGTCCTTGTAGTACAGACATTCCTTGTTTAACGACTAGACTCCAGCCCCACTACTAGGTCATTACTAAAGGAAGAATTGTACATAGTCTATACGTTCTAATATTTAGAACAAGGAAATGGTCAAAGGAAACTTCCAGCCTGATGAATTTGCTTTTATTTGCATAACTCTTACATGTAGCACTGTAATGTATAACAGAACATAAAACTATGGTACTGTATAGTACAATCAGTAAAAATTACATTACAGTATAAATAAGGCATGGTGTACAAAAAAAGACATTGAGCCTCTATAAACAAGATGCACAGAACTGCACAAAGAAAAGATGGGCTAGGTATGGTGATACACTCCTATAGTCTCAGCACTCAGGAGGCTAAGGCAGGAGGATTACCAAGAATTTAAGACCAACCTGGGCTATGTAGTGAGTTCAAGGCCAGCCTGAACTACATAGTGAGACCCTGTCACAAAAAACCAAACCAAACAAAACTGGTCATAAGTCTGAACAGTGGTTAAACAGGTAGGTCTTTAAACAAATAATATCTGTATAATGTTTGACATTCTATTCTTATTTTTTCCATATAGACTTTTTATGTGTTGCTATATAGTCTTCATGTTTAACTTAAACCTTTCACTGCCATCTTTTGATATAAATTTTCTATCTTCCCATTCCTAATCATTTTTCTTCCACTTCTAGCCATGCCCTTGACATGACTAGTGACATGATGTTATTTTTAAAATTTAAGCATGATCTTTTCTTTCTTTCTTTTTTTTTTTTTTGCGGCACCAGGGATTGAACTCAACAACCTCGTGCCTGTCAGACAGGCGCTTAAGTCACTGAGCCAAACTCCCGGCCCTGGTTTTTTGAGGCACGGTCGCACTTGTATAGCTCAGGTCGGCCTTGCGCTCGCGTTGTAGCCCAAGCCGGCCTCGAACTCACAACACTCCTCCTACCTCAGCCTCCCGAGTGCTGGGATTAAAGGCGTGCGCCACCACGCTCGGCTGCATGATCTTTTCTTAACTTAAAAATGTATTGCATAGAAAGTGAGCTACTCTGTAACCCTATCCCACAGAGATTACCATAGCTAACAACATACGTGACTCAAGATATTTTCCTTGACTTTCTTTCTCAGTGTGTTATTGTTTTTTTTTGTTTTTTTTTTTTTGTTTTTTTTTTTTTTTTTTTTTTTTTGAGACAGGGTTTTGCTATGTAGTTCCAACTGGCCTTGAATTCACTTTGTGACCCCAGCTGGCCTCAAACTCGAGGCAGTCCTCATGCCTCAGGCTTCCAACTACTGGGATACAGGCATGCACCACACACCTGGCTCTCAGTATGTTGTAGAGATCCTTCCCCTTCCATGCCCACCCAGGGTACCGTTATTCTCTCCATGTTGATGCCATTTGGGAGTTATTTCCAGCCTATCTCTTGGGTCCACCCACCTGTCTGACCACCATGTGAATTATAAATAACCGATTAATTAATTATTCAGCATTTCTACCAACAGATTGTTTTGAGATTGGGCTGTGCATATATAATTGATGATGATATTTGTGCATATAGCACAGTTGCTTTTAGTAGCATAGGCTGATTGAATATGACAACAGGTGCTTTTTGAGCTTAGAGATTTGGTTTTAGTTATGTCTTTATTCCCACTGGTTTGTATAGGGTGAAGTATTCATAAAATGCATTCTTAATGATGACGGTAACCATTGTTTTCATGCATTCATAACAATCCTGGACAGGTAATATTGTTTTTCCAGGAAAGAGAGGCTCAGAGCCCCCACATGTCACCTGTGGTTGTGCAGCTAGTGAGGGGCTCACCTTAGGTCTGCCTGACTCCAGAGAGTATGTGTGAAGTACCACCACGGGTGACATTGTTTTCCTTTTTCTATGTTAAAGGAATACCAGAAGCTCTTTCCTGACATTCCCATAGGGTACTCAGGCCATGAAACAGGTATAGCGATATCTGTGGCTGCAGTGGCTTTGGGGGCCAAGGTGTTGGAACGTCACATAACTTTGGACAAGACCTGGAAGGGGAGTGACCACTCGGCCTCACTGGAACCTGGAGAACTGGCTGAGCTGGTGCGGTCTGTTCGGCTTGTGGAGAGGGCACTGGGCTCTCCAACCAAGCAGATGCTGCCCTGTGAGATGGCGTGCAACGAGAAGGTGGGTGCTGTCCGTCTCTGCGCGATTCTGCTGTCATAACAGCCACATAGCACACTTACATCTCTGAGTGACTTCCGGCCTGTGCGAGCTGCAGGAAAAATGTGTTACTGAAGTGGAAGTTTGGTCATTTCTCCGGCCACCTTGGATCATGTTAGAGTCTCCCATTAAGTCTGAGCCTGTAGCCCCCGTGGTCTTAGCCTCCCAGAGGCATGCAGGGCTGAAGCCCTGGGGTGAGCCAAGCCTAGGGTTAGATGAGGTCAGGAAGCCCTGAGACACTGGAAGAAGAGTTTGGCATTCCTACTGGGGACACACTGAGTGAATGGTAGCTGTCTTGACAGGGGCTGGTGGGTGACAGTGCAGATATTCCTTGGGCCATGTCAGCCTTCAGACACAGGGATGGTGAGGCTGAGACCCACCATCTGGTACACTGACCTTCTCTAGGCTTCTTGGAAGCTGTAGCCTGGACTTTTCTGCCCCCAAATCACAGAACCAGGTAACCTGGATCTGCCCATCTGCTGCAGGCTGCCTGGGTTGGGGCAGAGGTCAAACGCCAGGCTTGGGGGATGCTTTTATTCTAGTGGGGCCTATCTGCTACGGCCCCACAATGAAAGATACATATATGCTGGGAAATTAGTAGTAAAAAAAACACAACTAGCTTGCAGAGGAAAAGGAAAGAATTGTGCTAGAAACTGGAAAGAGTTATGGCAGTTGAGTTTGTAATCTGGCTGTGTAAATATACACACAGGTTCATAATTTGCTAATCATCAGTTAACAGACATTTTTTCCTAATACAAAATTCCAAGCAGATTTGGTTGCTTGGGCTCTTATATGGAGAATGTAGACTAAGGTAACAGGAGACTTGTTTTAGATCATTTTTGGGGAGGCAGAAACCCTGGTAGTGAGCTGCAGTGGCCTTCATTTCCCTCACCTGCTTGTCCTGTCTGCCCCACCTTAGAGGCTCCCCTTTGCTGTCATCTGAATAAGTCAGCTTCACCAACCTGTGAACTCTCCACAGTTCTGTTTCACTGAACAAAGTGGCAGTAAGGTTTGTGTCCCTTAAGAGCAGTAGGTCAGTAGTCAGGGCCCTCATCCTCTAGGTCAGTGGTGGCAAACCTATGGTCTGCATGCTGCAGCCAGCTGTTTATATCATTGTAAGCTCTCAAAGGTTCACCATCACTGCTTTAGGTTCTCTTTCTTGGCCAAGTTATCCTCTGTGGGCCTCAGTTTCCCCATGTTTACAAGGAGATGTTGAATTAGATGATGACAAAAGTAATTATAGTTTTCATGTATTGAGAGTATTGTATATTCCAGGTTTATTGCATATGATCTCTAATCTGTGTAGTCAGCTGACAGGGTACGGGCACTATATTTCCTGTTTTACAGTAAAGCCAGACATCTTATCCTAGGGTGCCAGGGGTTGAACCTGGCTGGCTGGCTGCATAGCCTGACTCCTTTCCTCTGCAATCCACTGTACAGGCTCCCCCCCGCCCCAGTGTCTGTGAAGTCACCCCACATTGGCAGGATCCCTGCCTCTGAGAGATGCTGTTCTGGGTACTATAGGCACAACAGTCCCTACTCTCAAGAAGCAGTGTACAGGTGTGGCCTCTGACTCTGACACTGAGTATTCTTTCTACAGCTGGGGAAGTCTGTGGTGGCCAAAGTGAGAATTCCAGAAGGCACTGTTCTAACACTGGACATGCTCACTGTGAAGGTCAGTGAGCCTAAAGGCTATCCTCCTGAAGACATCTTCAATCTAGTGGGCAAGAAGATCCTAGTCACTGTTGAAGAAGATGACACCATCATAGAAGAATCGGTAGAAAATCATGGCAAAAAAATCAAGTCTTAAAATAAAGTGCCATTCCGTGAATCTCAGTCATCTTGCTGGTCCTGTCTGATGTGCTGGGAGAGATGGGGTAGGAGGGGGCAGTCACTGGGGACCTGGTTTTCATCCACTCTACCTCCCTTGCGCAGCAGCCAATTCAGGGCCAGGCCTGTGTCAGTCTGTTAGAAAGGAAAAGAGCACATAGAGGAGTCTCTACTTCCAGAGACTGACCAGCCCAGAGCGAAGAGAGACTCAAATGGCCAGTGCATGTCCTGCAGTTTCTGTGTGGGGACAGAAAGGGTGAGAGCTGGCTGTGTGCATCCTCTCTTTCAAGCCTTTGTTCTGACTCTGCAAAGCCAAACTGGAATGACCCATGGTCTCACTTCCTCACACACCTCTAGCTA
The DNA here is from genome assembly GCA_004363535.1 of Dasyprocta punctata. Lineage (NCBI taxonomy): Eukaryota > Metazoa > Chordata > Mammalia > Rodentia > Dasyproctidae > Dasyprocta > Dasyprocta punctata. The sequence continues at coordinate 15,224 of RJWM01033172.1, read as the reverse complement.
TCTCTCCTCTCCTCTCCCTACCTCCCTGCCCTTGGCTATTTGTCCAGGAGTGTGGCATAGTGGTCACTTGGCATTAGAGAAGGTTGGTGAGAGGATCTTGTGGGCAGAGGAGTACTGAAAGCGCTCCTATCCCTGAGCAGATGGGACTGGCATGCCTCCCTTCATCAAATTCTGAGGCCCACTGAGTGCCAGCAGCACCTAGGCACTAGCACATAGCCTAGTCCATTCTTCAGAGAGGCGGCCCTCAGGGCAGACATACAGGAAACCTAGCAGAATGGTAGCTAGTCAGCGGCGTTAGAAGACGGTACGTGTAGTAGGGGGGAAACAGATCAGTGTAAAGGGGATGGGGCAGTGTGGGACTCAAAGCCTGCAGGATGTACATATGAGAATGATGCTGAAATCGGCTCTGCCATAAGCAACAGAACATGGTATCACATAAAATTACACACCCAGCTTACAAAATTCTCAGTGTTTTTCTTCCTTAACAAGCAGCAGGCACCTTTTCCAGAGATTCAGTCTCATCTTTCTCTTTGTGCTTTTGAATCAATACCGAGACCAATCAATTTTTTTCCAGGTCTTTTCAAATTCTTTATCTTTGTTCATATTTATTTGACCTTGTTTACTGTAACTCCTCTTCATTCCAAGTATGTATTTGTGGCTCTCTTCAAATGAATATAAATAGCCTTTCAAATTTTCTTTCTGAGTCTACGGCCTGTCTCCTGTGAATCCCAACACAACATCTGGAGAGGCATGCATATCTATGGGGTAGAGGTGGTCGTGGGCACCCTGAGTTGTACTTCTGTAAGAGAAATTTTGTGTACTATGAACAGAATCCTGATATAATCAGTTTGTGACTGGTTCCCCACACCACCCTTCATTTTTCCCTATAAGCAGATGTTAAGTAAACAATCAGTTTCTCCTTTAGTGGCCTTTATTCTGCAACAGTAGATAAAATAATATTTAAGCAGATATCCAAGACTTTCTAACGAGACATAATCTCACAGTAGAGGGATATGTTCCAGGGCCTGGATCTGGAAGAGAAGGACAGGTGTGGGCTGTAGCTAAGAAGGTATAGGTTGTTTCCAACAGCGACCCAGTGAGTCCTGACAGGCCCTGCCAACCTGGAACGTAAGAAGGGTCCAGGCTGCTCTGTAAACCACAAGCTGCATCCCTAAAGGGAAGGAATCAGTCCTGCTGAGAGTTTGAAGAGTGTGATCACAGGACTCAACTCGTCTTCTGAGTACAAATCTATGTTGTGTGTTGGAGAAAGTGGAAAAGGATCAGAGTTTTTGTTTGTCTTGTTTTTTACTAACCTTTCTGTTTCTGGGACAAAATAGCTGACATACACAACTTAAAGGAGAAATGGTTTATAATTTTGGCTCATGGTTTTGGGGATTTCAGTCCATGGTTGGCTGATTCCAAGGCAGAAACATGGCAGAAGGCAGCCAGAAAGGAGAAATCTGGAGAAAAGATACACCCACTGGAGGCACACCCTCAGTGATCTTCTTTCTCCAACCAAGCCCCAGTTCCCAGTAGCCCATTCAGTTATGAATTTATCAATGGGTTAATCCATTGATGAGGTTAGTACCCTTACAATCCCATCACCTCTCGGGATCTCCTAATCCAATCAAGTTGACAGTCAAGGTTAATCATTACAGCCACTGTCTAGACTATGCTTTCCATCAGAGTATGTGGAAAGAATGACAGCATGTGTGGTATGTGTCGGTAAATTATGGGCCTGCTTATAACCAATAGCAGCTGGGTTAAAATGGACCTCATACTTTACTAGGCTGAACCAAGAGCCATACCTCCAGCCCATACCAGTTGTGAAGCTCAGGTCTGGAAGAATCCCTGAGATCTCCACAGAGGGAGTAAAGTACTGGACCTGGTGAGGAAGCAGCTGCTCGCATCTGAGAGTTCCAGCACCTCCACAGACAGTGCCCCACATGTGAACTGCCACCGTGGTAACAGAATCACGAGAACCAAGATTGGAAGATGGGAGAGGGCCATGGCACTCTAGTTTAGACTCGCAAGTTGAGCAGTGACTGAGGACCATGTGCACAGACTTGGGGATCCTAAGTGTGCTTCAGCACTAGCAAGTAGTGTTTTGGTAGGAGTGGCACGGGGAGGAAGGAAGGAAGGGCTTTAAGGCCTGCCATGCTAGGCTTTGTTCTGTGAGAGTGGGGAGTGATGGGTGGTTTCTAAGGATCCAGCAGACTTAGGCCTGTCCCTCTGCTCTCATGCTCGCTCCCAAACATATGCAGCTTGCCGTCTCTTTTTTAATCTATCCTTACTTTTTTTTCAGTTTTTTTCATTAAGTAAATGATTACATTCCTTGTGGGGCGTTGGTACATGAGCCTATCTTTTTTCACTGCCTTTCCCCTCCCTTCATCTTAATTCTCTCACTTTTGCAAAAGATCTCTTTCCTATTATCTTTTATTTTGCTCTTTTATTTACATTTTGGGCTTCTCGTACAAGAAAAACAATGTGATACTGAAGCTTATATGTTTTTATTTCACTTAACATTATGGTCTCAAGGTGCATCCATTTTCTGACAAATGACTCAAATTTATCTTTATGGCACAGTGGTACTTATTGTAAGTACCACATTTTCTTTATCCACTCATCTGTTGACGGACACTTCCAAGATTTAGCTGTTTCTGTAAACATGGGTTTTCATGTCTCACTATAATGTGGTTGTGGTTTGCTGTCTTGAACAGGCAGCCCTTCAGGGCACTTCTGCCCAACCAGGCCTCAGCTTTGCAGCACTAGGCTGTGGCCCCATGAGGTGGATGGCACTGACAAGTGGAATTACAGAAGGGAGAGATGATACCATAGAGAAGGGAGGGCTCCTGACCACAAATAGCTTTAGTGGTTCTAAAAGATGACTTAAAAGATGCTATAAGCTACCTAATACAATCTTGAGTAGGAGTAGCTGGAAATCAAGAGTTTGTTTGCACAGAATCAAGAATTTAGTTATCTTCAGGAATCCTGTATTCCTTACCATTTGGAGATGTTCACTCACAGACCAGCTGCCTGTCATAAGGCAGTTAAAGAGGGGATGAGAGGTGAATGAAGACCTGTCTAGGCCTGGGTGTTACATACCTGATCAAAACAATGCGAACTACCAATGAAGAACAGTTACAAGGCACAATATGCATATTTCATTTAAGCAAACCACATACTAGAAAATTGCTGCTGTAATTTAAAAATATCTGCCAAGACTGGGGATGTGGCTCAGTGGTAGAGCACTTGCTCAGCTGTGCAAGGGCTTGGGTTCCACCCCCAGCACCGCAGGGGGAAAACAACCTGCAAGCAATTTGTTGTATAAGTATGGAAATGTCTACAATTTGACTCTGGAAGAAAATAAGGTACATGATCAATACTCTTATGGATGTACCCTGAAGAAAACATGCTCCCTATGCTAGAAGTACGAAGGAGACTTCCACTCCTGCCACATGCTGGCAGGACACCTCAGATGTCCCAGCACCGTGACAGTATACAGAACGCGGCTGGGCGCTACTAAATCCCAGCAGGATAGAGCACCACAGTTTTTAAGGCAATTTCGATTGTTCCTCTCAGCGCTGGAAGTCAGTCACTGCCCCCATTTTACTGATGAGGCTACAAGAAGTAAACAGTGACTCCCTAAGGTTGTACAGTTGAATACTGAACTAACTCTACTTTTCTGGCTAGCACAGGCCTTGGCCCAGAGCAGATTTCCTACTTCATAGTTTGGCTCTGTGTCTCTGCTGTGTGAATCCTAAACTTCTCAAAACAAGTCCCCTTGGATGTTAGGCTTCATCTCAGAGGCCAAAGAAGGTAGTCCAAAAGTGGAATCAGCTCCCATAGAATAGGGGGTGAAATAACGCATTCCAGGCAGTAGCTCGATGAGGAGTTGGAGCAGTCATTTATAGCCACTCTGAACAGTACGGCCTGGTGGACCGAAGCACAGACCCTTCACTCCAACCCTAGCTCTATAACCTGGGGAAAGTGACACATCTGTCTCCATTTCTGCCATGTGTAGAATGAGAAAACTTTCTGCCCCTTAGGGACAACGTAAGGATCAATGAGTTTCGTAAGGCTGTGACAGCAACAATGCCCTGTTGAAAGCCGCCATGGCCTGGCCTCTGGAGTTGAGGGTCTGCTAAAAAAGGTCTTGCTCTTCAGGGATGGATGGAGATGTGGAGTCAAGCACATATCTCCTTACATAAGAATTCAGCTCTAGGCTACACCCAGTAATTAATTTTTCCTTTTTCAGGATCCTGAAGCATAGTGCTTTGACATCTATGCAGCTAGTTTTTAAGTTTGGTCAGAACTAAAGGCACTTTATTTCCTTCAGCCTTGTGTTCTACTTGCATTGTGTTTCCCCACATTAAAGTAGCATTTTACAGTTTTATATGGCTCAGACAAATGCACTGCGTTTGTTTAAACCATAAGAAGGGGTGGGTTTTCATTTTCATCGCCTTCCACCATATACCTGAGATGCTTTAATACAGTGAAACTTCACAGCCATCTAGGAAACTGACAGGATGCTGAACCTTCACACCTGAGGCACAGGCCCTGGGAAGAGGTGACCTTTTGCTACCAGAGGCCTCTCCATGAGGTCCTGCCCCTTTGGCTTTTTCTATTTGTCATGTCATTCCAGAATCTGGGCTTTCTTAGTTTCGTTGGGAACACTTGGGTTTGACGGGTCTGAGGAGCGTGAGGCTGTGTGGAGCTGCTCAATCCCCACATAACTCTTTCTGCCCCCGAGACAGTTAGGCAGACTGCCTGGGCTTGTTTAGCAACAGTCAACTACAGATCCCTACGCGTTGCCCCCAGAGTAAGACAAATGCCCCAGGTTGAAAGCCAGGGAAAAGGCCAGGGCAGGCACTGCAGCGGGCAGCGGGCAGCGGGCAGCGGGCGGGACACAGAGCTGGGCTTCAGACCTGGCCCAGCCCTACACCACTAGGCAGCTCTCACCTTCCTGCCCAATGAGCACCTACCAAGTGCCAGGAGGTGCCCAGGCTGAGGACCACGAGATCGGGCAACTTGGGATGCTCAGGGTACTTGTGGGCGCCCCACCTTCAGGGCTCTGCTCTAAAAGCAGTCTAGAGGCAGTGACGTGGTGGGACAGGTCAGAGACAAGGCAACAGCAGTTGCCTTCAAGATTCCTCTGAAACTACCCTGGGGGGCGGGAGGGGCAGGGTGGAGGCGGGCACACCCGGGTACCTAAGGCAGCCGGGGGATGCTGATGGCCCCTTCCCAGAGCCGCAAGGCTGGGTACAGCGGTTCCTGGAAGGTGGCGTGGAAAGTGTGCAGGTGGCGCATACCGCCCGTCACGTCGTAGAAGGTGAGGACGCCGGCCTCATAGTCCAGGAAGACGCCGAGCCGGTCCGGGTCGTCCTGGGGCCACAAGCGGCTGCGCTGGCAGTCGTGGAAGGCCCAGTACTCGAGGTCGTAGCGCTTGAGGCACCAGGACTGGCGGTTGCAGCCCAGGCGGGCAGCGGTCGAGTCCCCGCGGCGGCGCAGGGACGGGTAGGCGGCGCCCACCCACCAGCCGCAGCCCGCCTCCTGCACGTCCACCTCCCAGTAGTGGCGGCCGGCGGCAAAGCAGTCGCGACTCAGCACCTGCCAGAGCGCGTCGAAGCGCAGCGCGGGCGTCGGCCCCAGGCTGCCCACGAGGCCGCAGCGCACAGTCAGGCGGTCGGAGGAGAGGCGCAAGCGCTTGTGCATCGTGTCGGGGTCCAGCGTGGGCGTGCGCGCGTCTGCGGAGGGGGACAGAGCGGTATGCGGTGGGCGGGGCAGTGCTGGTCCCGCCTCCAGCTCCGCCCCCGCCCTGCCGGCTCCCGAGGTCACAGGAGCGCCGTACCCAAGGGAAAAGCCCAGCCGAGTCAAACCCACTTCTAATCCCGATTGTTTCAGGGAAGGTGGCTGGGGGACAGAGGAAGGACAGAATATTTTATTGTACGCCATGTATGTTTGAATTTTGTGCCACGGAATTTACTGCCAATTTCTAAATAAAATTCGTTTAAAAATAAACTCTATTGGCTGTGGTGGTGCACTCCTGTAATCCCAGCACTCAGGAGGCTGAGGCAGCAGGATATTTGCAAGTTCAAGACCACCACAGAGGAGCTGGGGCTTTAGCTCAGTGGCTTAAGTGCCTGTCTGGCAGGTGTGAGGTTGTGAGTTCGAGTCCCAACACACACACACACACACACAAAACAAAAACCCTAACCACTTGGGAGGCTGAGGTAGGAGAATCCCAAGCTCGAGGCCATCGTGGGCTACATAGGGAGGCTCTGTTGCAAAAATCAAATAATAAGAATCCCATTACTGTTAACACTGGGGCCATGTCCTTTCAATTCCCTTTGCTGTTTTGGAGTTTTTTTAACACTGGTATCATACCATACATGCTCTTAAAATAATCTGCTTTTTAAAATTTATTTATTTATTTATTTGTTTTTTGTCTTTTTGAGACAGTGTCCCACTATGCAGTTCAGGCTGATCTCAAACTCACAACAATCTTCCTGCCTCAGCCTCCCGAGTGCTGGGATTATAGGAGTGTGCCACCACACCTGGCAATAGGCTTCAAAAAACTTTTGAAATAAAAATATATGATTACATTTTTATGGATCTGATTACTCTTTAGGATCAATCAGCCTTTTTTTAGGACATATAGTCCTAAAAAAAGAATTACTAGGTTAATGGGTCAATGTGTGTTTCTCATGCCTTTGACAGATATTACTGAACTGTCCTCCAGAAAAATTGTGATTTAAATTTCTATTACACTTCCCTTTGTATTATACCATGTATATAAACACAAAGATTTTTTTTAAGTCTGGGTCATAATATATGTGAACACTCAGTTTTATTTTTTTTATTTATGCACTGGAGGTTGAACTCAGAGCCTTCATACTGAGCTACATCCCCAGCCCTATTTTTTAGAAGTTTTTTTACTGAGTTACATCCCTAGCCCCTTTTTTATTTATTAGTTTAAAATGTGGTCTCACATTGCTAAATTGCCCAGGTGGGGCTTTAACTTATAATCCTCCTCCCTCAGCCTCCCTTAATGCTGGGATAACAGGCAGTGGGCCAGCACAGAAGGCTCGATGTTCAGCTTTAGCAGACAATGATAAACAGTTTTTCTGGCTGAGGATTTAGCTTAGGGCCGGGGATTTAGCTGAGTGGTATAGACACCTGCCTGGCAGGCGTGAGGCTGTGAGTTCAATCCCTGGTATCAAAACAAAAAACAAACAAACAAACAAACAAAACAGCTTTGCAAGCTACTTACATCCTCACCAGTAATGTAATGGAAAGTTCTACTATTCATCTATTTGTTAGCGCTTGGTATTTGTTGTTTTTGAAGTTTTAGCCATTCTGTTGGGACTGTAGAGCTGTCTCATTGAAGTTTTAATTTACATTTCTCTGATTACTAATGTGATTCAACTTTTTTTCATGTCTTTATTGGCCATTTAAATATCTTTCATGAAACACCTGCTTAAGTCTTTTGCCTATTTTTAAAAATTAACTGCCTGTCCTTTATTTATGGATGTAGATTTTTTTTTTTCCAGCACCGGGGATCGAACTCACAACCTCGCGCCTGCTGGACAGGCACTTAAGTCGCTGAGCCAAACTCCCAGCCCTAGTTTTTTGAGGCAGGGTCGCACTATGTAGCTCAGGCCAGCCTTGCGCTCGCGTTGTAGTCCAAGCCGGCCTCGAACTCACAACGCTCCGCCTACCCCAGCCTCCCGAGTGCTTGTAGATTTTTTTTTTTTTTTTTTTTTTTTTTGTGGCACCGGAGATCAAACTCACAACCTCACACCTGCCAGACAGGCACTTAAGCCACTGAGCCAAACTCCCAGTCCTAGTTTTTTTGAAGCAGGGTCACACTATGTAGCTCAGGCTAGCCTTGTGCTCACATTGTAGCCCAAGCCAGGCTTGACCTCAAAATGCTCCTCCTACCTCAGCCTCCTAAGTGCTGGGATTAAAGGCGTTCACCACCACACCTGGCTGGATGTTGAAATTCTTTTATTTTATTTTATTTTATTTTTTAATTTTTTTATTTTTTTAAGAGAAAATAGGTACAGAAGATAGGAACAAAAATCAAAAAAGACAGACAAACAACAACAACAGATCTGATACGATAACATTGTGAAATTCTTTTTTTTTTTTTTTTTTTTTTTGCAGCACCGGGGATTGAACTCACAACCTCATGCCTGTCAGACAGGTGCTTAAGTCACAGAGCCAAACTCCTGGCCCTGGTTTTTTTGAAGCAGGGTCACACTGTGTAGCTCAGGCTGGCCTTGTGCTCGAGCTGTAGCCCAAGCCTGCCTCGAACTCACAACGCTCCTCCTACCTCAGCCTCCCGAGTGCTGGGATTAAAGGCGTGCGCCACCATGCCCGGCTGAAATTCTTAACAAATTTCTGATATGAGTCTTCTGTTGAATATCTGTTTCTAATGCAAATATATCCTCCTACTCTGAGGCTTGATTTTTCACTCTCTTGGCTGCTGATGAAGACATATTCTTAATTTGTTGAAGTTTATTTTAGCAATTGTGTGTGTGTGTGTGTGTGTGTGTGTGTGTGTGTGTTCGTGGTATTGAAAACTGAAGCCAAAACCTCAAGTATGTTGGGAAGTCACTGTACCACCTGTCCTTTTAAAATTTTATTTTGAGACTGAGTCTCACTAAATTTTTCAAGCTGTCCTCAAACTTGGGATCCTTCTGCCTCAGCCTCTAGAGTATATAGGATTGGACATGTGTATCACCACACATGGAGGAATTTTCTATTTTGTTTGTCTCCAAGACAGTCTTGGTTATTCTTTACACTTTTATGTCCATATAGATTTTTTGTTTTTTGAGACAGGGTCTCACTATGTAGCTCAGGCTGGCCTTGAACTCGTTATGTAGCCCAGGCTGGCCTTGAACTTGCAGTGATCCTCCTGCCTCAGCCTCCTAAGTGCTGGGATTACAGGCATGCACCACTATGCCCAGCCATATATACACATTTTTTAAGACCTTTTTGTTTTTTTGTTTTTTTTTTTTAAAGACTGGGTCTTGCTCTGTAGTCCAGGCTGATCTTGAACTCACTATGTAGCACAGGCCAGCCTCAAACTCGTGGCAATCCCAAACTTGTATTTACAAGCCTCCTTTGGTGCTGAGAGTATAGGCATGCACACCTTGCCCAGAACTTGTGTTCTGTAGGGCTTTTGACAGGGTCTCTATGTAGTTCAGACTGGTCTTGAACTGGGTCCTTCTACTTCAGCCTTGCAGAGTGCTGGGATTACAGACAGTGCCAAAACATGCAGCCTCAAAAATTTTTCAAAAACCCCCAAAGGCATTGGATTCTCAACAGGAAATGAAGGGGCTACCACTCCCATATCTTCCTCTGCCTCTGCATCCACCCTATCCAGTCTCCCTCCCAGGTCTTACGTTTTAAGAGGAGCGATCTATCTGGTGAAGGGCTTATTTTCAGCAAGGTACCTGGCTTGGTGCTGGAGGAGCTGGACAGCTGGCATTTCAAGTCTGTAGGGAATTGTGAGAAGGGAATGCCTGGAGCTCACGCAAACAACACAAATAAAACATATTAAACAGACCACAAAACTGAACATTTGCATACTCTCTCCCAAAGCATCCTGTGCGAATCTAAGTAGGAAATGTAAATTCCCAGTAACACATAACTCCAGGACAATAAGGAGCAGCAAGCAGTGTTCCAGCCCTGGAGATGAGGATCAAATACCTGGGTGGGAGGCAGCCTTCGGGGCAAAGTTCAGATCCCCAGAGGAAGAGGCCAGAAGAGGTCAGAGCGGATCCTCAAAGGGTCCAGTTCTCAGGAAGAGAAAATGGTGAGCAGTCACCCAACAAGAGGGCTCCTGGGGAGCGCCTGGGGCCCTCGGTGTTTGCTGTCTCTCTACCTGGAACCCTCCCCTGGGCCCCACCCACGTGGCCTCTTTCCCAGCAGCCTGGGCTGCAGCTTGTCATCTCCCTGGCCAGGGTCTGAAGGCCCCTTTCCTCACCCCATAACTCACTGCATGGCCTGAGGATGAAATGTGGGAGACCACTTTGAGGAAAAGGGCTCTCCCCAGAGCTCCAGAATCATCGGTCCTATTGCCTATATTAGACCACCACATGGGCAAGCTCTTCACACCTAAACAGTCCTTTTCTCCCATCCTAAGATGTCCTTCCCTATTTCGGAAAATGATATCTTCCTTCTTCCAGTTGCTCAAGACCAAATGCTTGGGTCTCCTGATATTTCTGTCTCTCTCTCTACCTTCTCTACTATACATCCACTCCTCTTAGCTAACCCTTTGCTGTTTCTTCTGCATGTCATGCTCATTCTCAGTCAGCCTCAGGACCTTTGCACTTGCTTCATTCTCTTCCTGGAATACATTTGCCCAGAAGAAACAGCAATAGTGATAGCAGCTAACACATGGTGCTGATTATGCCTGGGCTCTTATATACAAGAACTCATCTGCTCCCTACAACTCCCCAAACTAGCTCCATAATCTCCACTATACACGTGTTGAAACAGAGGTCTAGAAAAGTTAGGTTTGTTGCCCAAGGTGTCATTCTGGCTCCAGGACCATACACGTGACCACTGTGTCCTCCTGCCCTCAGACCTACCGAGCCCATAGAACACAGCTTCTGCTCAGCTCATGCACCCTCTTCTCGGAGAGGCCTGGCCAGCTGCCCTGGATGAAACAGTTCCTCTTCCTCCTCCCTATCCATTTTTCTTGCCCTGCTTTTGTTTCACAGCAGTTTCTATCATCTGACACACACATCTGCTGTCTGTCCCCTCGGGGGCTTTGTTTCACACCTGGCACACAACAGGGGCTCCGTCAGTGTTCTGAGTGAGTCATCAGAGCAGAGGTGAACACACGAAGGAATGTAGGAGCAGAGATTGCTGGTTTTGGTTTTCTGAGACGGGATCTCACTATGTAGTTCAACCTGGCCTTGAGTTCATTATGTAGCCCAGGCTGGCCTCCGATTTGTGGCAATCATACTGCCTCAGCCTTTTAAGTGTTGGGATTATAGGCATGAGCCACTATGCCCAGCTAAGGAGACAGAGTTCTAAGTACCTGCTCTGTGCACACCCTGTGAGCACCTCAGAGCAGGACCTGACGTTCAGACATCTACAAGGGGCAAAGAGAAGCCCCTGTGTCCATCTCACCCATGCCCCAGGCAGGCCCTGCAGTAGAAAGGGAGGAGGGGGTGGCCAGAGGAGGGGTGAACAGAACCAGTGGTGCCTGCCTGGCTGGCAGGGATGATGGCCTGGCTCCAGGTAGAGGAAGAGGAGGAGCCTGGGATCCTCTAGGATCCTAGAGGTGTGTCAGGATTTAGGAATGGTCTGGTCAGAAGCACAGCCTTTGGCTGGCAAGACAGAGTCTCAGGAAGAGTAAGAGGTGATGCTGGAAGTTATAAAGGTGGGCTGAGCACCAGGCCTAGGAGCCCTTGACCACCCAGCCAAGGCCTCCATGTGGGCGAGATACGACTTTGGGTGGCATCTCTGCAGCTGCGGCTGAGATACAGGGCACTAAGAGAGGTAAGGACCCAAAATGGTCACAGGCCCACTCACTTTCTTTCAGGCGAATGTCCAGTGGTGTCTGGAATGTGCTCTGCATGGCTTCCATGAAGTCCTTGAAGAAACTCTTGACAGGCTCAAAGGACAGGGGCACAGGGTGGCTCAGCTCCCCGAGGCTCATGTGCTGCTGCATCTCCAGCTCCATGGCTGTGTACCCCTGTGTGGGGGATACAAGGTCAAGGCGGCCAGGGGGCTGCGAACAGACCTATGCCAGCTGGCCAGGCCCACCGTGTCCTCTCCTATGGTCAGTTCCAGCTGTCCCCCAGCAGCTCTGGTGGGACCACGGCACCCCTTCCATACTGAGTCATGTGGCTTAGCTAAGCCAAGGCTACGAAACTCACTCTTGCAGTCTGCTTTGCACCCACAAGGGTGGGAGGCTGTCTCAGAGGACACTTGGGGAGATGAGACTGGGGGCCAGCAGAGGAAACGCCACCCCCTGGTAACCTCAAACTCCAGCATCTGGCCGGGGGTCTGACACACAGTAGTATTATAGACAGCTGAGTTAGGTAGAAATATTATAGGCAGTCAGAAAGGCTGAGCTCTTGAGGTCAGTGCAGAAGACAACTATGGCTGGAGGCACCTTCACTGAAGGTCAGGCTTTAAGAAAAAAGGAACTACTCACCCATATACTTCCCCTAAGGATGAACAGCAGTGACTGATATTCTAAGTAGGTATCAATCACCTTATGATAGAGGACCAAACTACCTTAACCCACTCCTTCCAGGAAAGTCCTGATCCACCCCATGGCTTGCTACTGACTCGCTTCCCAAACTGATCCCCATTTAATTAATATTACCCAAGCAACTACACTTGTTGTAATCCTATTGGTTGCATATACTTTTGTCCCACCTCACATTCATCCTATGATTTTCCATTGGATCAATATTACCTAAGCAACCATACTTGTAATTCTATTGATTGGTTATAGTTCTGTCCCTCCTTGAACCCACCTCACCTCATGGCTTTGCTCAATAAAACACCCTTGAGAAGTGGGGTTGGCAGGCAATCCATTTTCCAGGCCCTGTTCTGCCCCTCTTTAAGGCAGGCTTCCTTTCTCTCAATAAATTCTTGCTACCATTAACCTCCATTGTTCCTAGAATTCATTCCTCAATTTTGAAGAACATGAACTCAACATTTCAGACATCCAGCAGGTTGGGAGTTTCTTTCCTCTGCATCAGTAGTTTCTCAGAACAGGTAGGATGGAATAAACGAGAGAGTGAAATCAAGCACATCTGCTTCTTGCCTTTGCCTGTGCAGATAACAGCTCCCATCATGCAAACCAGAAACTCAGGCGCCATCTTGGATTTTGCCCTCTCATCCCCCAGCTCCGATCTCCATTCTCATTGTATAGCTGAACCTTCCTGTTTCCCACCTCCCCTGCTGCCCCCACCCAGGTCCAGCCTGCTGTCCAGCTTCCAGTTTTGGTCTCCCCAGAGCAACCCTTGTCCTGTCACCAATGTGACCTTTCTCCAGCAGTAACTTGACTGTGTCAATTGTTGAGGATCATGAGTTGTAAACTGACATAGAATCCATCCTAGACTCTTCTTGCCCTGCCTGCCTCCTTGCCCTGTGTCCTACCTGCCTCGTGGCAGGTTTTGGAATGCAGAAATCCTCGAAATCCTGCTTCCCACTGGTCAATGAGATTAGCACCCAGGTGTGGGGATGGATCTTGCTGTTGTGATGTTAAACTTGCACATTTAACCACTATTTCTATACTGTTCCAGGGAAAGCACCGTGCCCCCTCCTCTGCAATGGCTAATAAAATGGTGGTTAGATGGAGATTTGGGGCCTTTTGTTTCTACAGAGCAAACTGTTGGTCCCAGATCCCTGCTATGTACCCCTTTGCTTTGTCTCTTGCTCTTCCTTTCCTTTCTCACCATGCACCATAACCCGGGCAGGAGACTGGAACCCACTGCAGGGGTCTCCAATAACTGGCAACATGGGAAGGGTCACCAAGAGTCAGTGCTTTCATTTCACCCTTCAGCACACTCCCCTGGACCCCATTATTGCACAGGACGAAGTCTAAACCTATGGCTTGGTGTATACGACACTGCACAAACTGACCTGACCTCACCCACTCTTCCTCTAGGCAGGCCAACCAGAGGAGCTCTCCAGTCTGCCTCGCCCTCACATGTCCATAGTTCCTTCCTGCCTGGGATATCCTCTCTGTTGTGTCCCTCTGTATACAGCTATTTATATTCCCATACCCATCTCTACACTGCCTCCTAGAAGTCTTCCTGGACTCCTGTCCCTATAGAGAGTTAGGTATTTGTTGCATATACTTTCGCTAGCTTGCTTGAGCTATACTGTAAATAACTCTAAGCATGTCTCCCCATCCCACGATGCGTTTCTCATTTCCAGCAGGTGCCTGATCCAGTGTATATTTGATGACTACATAAATGAACAAGTAGAAGGAAGGGATAATGAATGATTAAAATCAGGAGCTTTGGTACAAAGCATAAAAAGGAGATGTCAAAGCCTGGAAACTGTGTTTTGCGATGTGAGGCTCTTTTCAGGAGAAGGGTGTGTGTGTCTTGATTAAGACTCTACAAGCAGAGAGCCAGGCAAGGTGCCTTATGGGTTTAGAGCCAGATAAACCCAGGTTCTGATTTCAGCTCTGTCACCTTCCAGCTGTGAACCTGGAACCCAAACCCTAAGTTCTCATGCATAAAGTGGGGTGAGAATGTCCACTTCTCAGAGTTCTAATGAATATCAGAGCTAAGATACTTAAAATGCTTTCAGCACAGAAGCCTTTGAAAATGGTGGCTGTTGGGGCTGGGGGTTCAGCTCAGCAGTACAAGTGCCTGCCTGGCAAGTGCAAGGTTGTGAGTTCGATCCCAGACACCAAAAGATAAATAAATAAATTTTTAAAACCTCCAAAAAAGAAAAAAGAAAAAAAAGAAAATGGTGGCTGTTAAGTTATCTAATTAGCTCAGTATATATATTATCTTCCTAACAAGGTATATTCTCTGGTCACTTGTTTATTTTTTTCTTTGTTTTGTTTTTTTAGACAGGGTCTTGCTGTGTAGTTCGGTCTGGCTGTGAACTCACTTGATGTAGCCCAGGCTGGCCTTGAACTCATGGTGATCTTCTTGTCTCAGCCTTCCGCGTGCTGGGATTACAGCTGCGCGTCACCACGCCTGGCTCTCTGGCCACTTGTGTGGGGGACAGAAAGTCTACATGCTGATAAAGCAAGTATCTGTGCATTTACTTGTTGTGTAAACACTGTGTTCAGTGCCACAGTAACCGCGATGGGGTGTGGTAGCAGGTGGCAGCAGTAACAGCAGAAACCCCAGCATTACCTGCAGTAGCTGGATAGGGTTGGGCTCCTGGCCGATACTCCAGACCCTGCTGGCGAGATCATCCATGATGTCAACTTGCTTCTTGCAAGACTCAACTCGCTCCCTGTAGGCCTGCTGGGCAAGTTGCATGTTTTTATCAATGAATTTTTTGGCCAACACTTCCTCTTCATCAAGCAGCAATCTGAGTTCGGTGAATTTCTCCTTCAGCCAGGCTTTACTTGACTCTGCATGATCCTAAAAAGAAAACCAATTGCAGGCGTTGAGTTTGCCAACGAGGAAACACAAGATAACACAAGTTCAGCAGGGTGGTCAGTCAGACACAAGATCAACTTGTAAAAACCAGAGCTTTTCTAAGTACCA
>RJWM01033171.1:0-11672 GCA_004363535.1 Dasyprocta punctata | reverse complement strand
CCTCCAAATTCTTGTTCATGATTTTTCTTTAAATTTCCATCAGTGTGCCTCACGACCCCACTGTCTGTGCTCTTCACCTAATGAGCTGCCTTACTCTTAAGGAACTTACTAAACTATTTTTTACATAGAGGGGAAAAAATGGCTTAGAAAATGAACCACTGCAGGAAACATGGCTAGAACATTCTTCCGCTGTATTTTACAGGACAGCACAGAAGTCTGCATGCAGGAAGAGTTTTACCATGAAACTTCATGAAAATAAAATGGTATAATTGAAGATACTCTTGGAGAAATACGCAACTAAATTTGGAAGTATCCTGTGCAGTTATATCCTCCTAAGGAATCTCAGAGCAATGCACTAACTCTGGAAACTCTGGAGCAGCAGACAAGTTAAGCAGAGAGTCAGAAACCACTGGAGTCCCCTGGAGAATGAGAAGAGCAAGTAGCAGCTGTGAAATGTTCAACACCATCTGCCACTAAACAGGCTCTCTGAATTTCACCAAACATAAGACTGTATCACCTAGAAATAAATAGATAATGCCACTGAATGCTACCAGCCAGAGTTGGATGAGACATTTTTGAGAAATAATTTTAACGTGACTCAATAACGGAGAGATTCTAGTGTCTGTATTTACATAAAATCTTAAATCAGTGGAACTTTGAAACTATCGATATTGTAAGAAATATATTTCACTACAGTTCAGAAATGTACGCAAAACATTTTTAAATACATTATTTTAATGAATTTAAGAAGGAAGTCAGAGAAACCTGTGACAATGTCCCATGTAAGTATTAAGCAAGTAGTCCACTAGCCTTTGGGCTTCATAGTGTAAAAAGAAAGCTAATAGCCTACCCAAAATTGAAAACTAATTTAAGCAACTAAGCCAAATTTAGAGATACAGAGGCAAGTTCAAAAATTATAAAATCTTGGAATGAGAATAGAGAGACAAGGACTCTTACCACAAGGAAGAAGACTTTCGTGCAGGATATTCTAAGTTAGATTTTGCATCCCTTCCTATCTCCATATGTGTAGAGATGCCCAGATAATAAGTTCTCTTTGTTGAACTCATCTCCTTTGAAATAACCCAAAGCATGACTGGACTTCGTTCCACATGTGATATACAAGAGCTTTTCTCTTCTTATTGTTCCTAATAAGCACTGTCATACATTCCTCCTTTTATCCTTCAATTGTGTTAGACAAAAAACTCAGTTTTATACAAAATTAACTAATGTGATCTCTTTTACCTGCATTTGCAGAAACCCATTTTTTACCCATTTCTTTTCTCCTGAGTTCCAAGTTAGAAAGTGTACATTCTCATGAGTGGATGGTTGTTCTTTGGTGCATAGCATGTTCTCACCATTTGAATTTGTGATTCCATGGAGACCGCACAGCAGTAGCAGACAACTACACCATGATCAGTGAGTTCCTTCTGATAGGCATCTCAAGTTCTAGAGAGCTTCAAGTTTTGCAATGTTTGTTTTCTTAGTGATTTTCTGGAATCTCGAGTTGAAAACTTTGTGACCATCACAGTCATAATGATAAACCACTGTTTGCATTCTCCAGTGTATTTTTTATACGTAATTTGTCACTCATAGACCTCTGCAACATCTCAGTTATTGTTCCCAAGTCAATTATTAATTCCTTTACAGGTAGCAACTCCATTTCCCTCAGAGACTGTACTGCCCAAGTTTTCCTCTGTATTTTCTTTGCATTTGCAGAGCTTGCTCTCCTGGTAGTCAGGTCCTATGACTGATGTGTGGCCATTTGTCACCCTCTGTATTATGGACTCATCTTCATCCCAAGTCTGTGCACCTAGGCAATTTTCTTTGTATCCACTCTTATCCCAAGGCTGGGAAAGTAATAAAATGATCGGGGGTGGGAGGTATCTGAGGAACTGAGGGTACCATGAGATTTTAACATTGAGAATGTTGCCACATTTCCCAAACAGTCATCCCTCAGATCTCTGGGCCTTTGAAAATGGCTCACACAGTAAAATGGTCGACTATGAAACAACTAGCGTTCCTAGAACATTGCTCAATTCTCTGATTCTCCTTAAGTACTGGAAGCAAAAATAGACACAGTGGTGACACATCAACCTTCCAACATAACAAAGAAAATCGAATCTATAGCCATTGGGAAGAATGAAAAGCCTCAGTGCTGCTATTGGATTTACCCAGATAGTACCACGTTTCTGCTATTATGTGATCCTGTGTTTTTCCATTGCTATGGTTGGGACCTTAGAAGAGTCCTAAAGTCACATGTGCTAAAGATTTGATAGTTGCCATTCTGCAGTGCTGTTGGTTCTACCTGTGATACATACTATGCTTACTGATTCACATTTAAAATTTTGCTGTAATATTTTTGAGTGTGTTCTTTTGATAAATGTTGCTGCCTTGAAAAGGGCTATTTAAAGAGAGATTAAAATTGGTGAAGAGTGCTTTATTCAGGTTTGTTTTTTGATTATTTAATCTCCAATATCATTTTTATTTCCACTTTAATGCAATTATTGATTTCTTACGTATTTTAATATATTTGGATTTTAAATTACTTTTACATGAAATTCTCCCTTGGAGTACCACAAATGATATTTTTACAGTTTTAAATTATGTGACTCACCCAGATATATTTACACTATATAAAAGTACACACACACACACACACACACACACATATATATATATATATATATATATATATATATATATATATATACTAGTTCACTAGCTCTTTTTAGTTTGCAATTTATTTTATCATAGGAAAGACCTCTTGGTTATCTTTCTATAGTCATGAGGAGTTCAGAACTGAGGAATAAACCTACTTTAATACATTTAACAATTGCCCTACTTGTCATTTGCAGTTACTGAGATAGACATCTCTCAGGTGCATTACTTATATCAACCTTATGCAGGAGGGCACTGATTTCAAGTGGAGAAGTAGGGCAGAATAAATAATGATGCTGAAATTTGCATAGCAAGGAATATTCAGGAAGAGGTACTTAAATTTTTCACTGAATTCAAGTGTGTTTAGAGATTAAAAATGTGAAACCAAGTGTCTTCAGAGTCACATTCTGTTTAAACTACACTTTGAAATTTGAGTAGAATTTGTACAAACAGAAGGGTCCATGAGGCAGGCAATAGGAGCTAATTTCAAAGATGTTCAGTGGCAGACAGTGTCTGAAGGCGTTGCCAGTGACCACAGCATTTACTAAGTGCTGTGCTATGGGCTCTGTACCCAAAGACACACTGCTCCCTCTCCAGGCATCAGTTACTCCAGCTGTTCAGTGTGCAGCTCCCTCCTGCACTGTGGGAGGACTGGCGGATGTTAAAGTGTGTGGGGGAGCCATGGTGCTTAGCAAGCCTTAATCTCCCTCTTCTGGGGAAGCAGTAGCATACTGACTAGGGTGACAGAACTGTTTCCCATAGCCAGAAAAAAAAAACATTATTTTATATACTGAGGATATTGGAAATGTCATGTGAAATTGAGAGTCTGGAGAAAGTAGGACATATCACAGTTAGAAGTTATAGCCCTCATCACTTTTATAAGTTCCAGTGTTCAGTGAGAAAACATAAGGAATGTGTATATTAGATGTAAATGGTTTGCAGTAAAGAGAATAATATCTGCACTCAGCAACATAATTTATTTCAGAAAAAATATGTGAAAGATCAAATTAATTGCTATATTCAATACATCAAAATATATTACAAGTAAAACCTGTGATAAAATTAAAGACATAAAAATTGCACAATTATGTTTAAATCATAAATTTAATTTATAATGATTTTCACTGAAAGGTGAAAATCAGAAGTTACAATGACATCTAATCATCAATGAAAAATTTAGAAAAATAAAAAATCAACAAAACACAGAGAAAGTCAGAAAAGATGAGTACTTAGGAGAAGCAAGAACTTCACGTAATCCTCACGCATATGTAAGGGCAGAATAAGAACAAAAATCATCAAAGGTGCAAAAGAAAAATTATCATAGCACAAAAACTGTAAAGAGAAGGAGCCCAGGAAATGATTTACTTTCTATTGAAACTGAAACTTGGAGATCAGCATTAAAAGACCATAGGTTATGTTGACCTCGAGCTAGGAATCATCTCAACAGCTAGGAAGGTGAGGAACAAGGAAGGGAATGTGCTGAATCACTTTAACTGTAATGAACTTTCTATCAATGCACTTCTCATATTTCTTGGGAGTTTACTCAGAGCTGACTGAATGTCCCTGTTCCTCAGACAGTAGATAATGGGGTTCAGTGTGGGAGGTAACACAGAGTAGAACACAGAGCACAGAAAGTCTAAAACAGGAGCAGCATTCGAGGCAGGCTTTAAATAAGCAACAGCACCTGTTAGCAGAAAGGTGCCCACAACCACCAGGTGGGGAGTGCAGGTGGAGAAGGTTTTGGACCAGCTCTGTTTGGATGGGATCTTCAATACAGTAGAGAAAATAAACACATAGGAGACCAGGATGCAAACCAAACATAAGAATCCATACAGGGCCCCCAGGGCCACGCTCACATTGATAGTGTGGTGCTTCTCAGAACAACTGAGCTGTAGTAGGGAAGGGACATCACAGAAAAACTGGTGAATCTGATTGGAGCCACAGAACTCCAGGGAGAATGTCCCAGCTGAGTACAAGATCCCAAACACCATTCCAACGAGCCAGGACACAGTCACCAACTGGACACAGCACCCTTTGCTCATGACAGCCTCATAGTGCAGAGGATGGCAGATGGCAACATAGCGATCATAGGACATGGCAGTCAGGATTCCCCCCTCTGACCCTCCAAAAAGGACCACCAGGAAGAGCTGACACACACAGCCCAAGAAAGAGATGGAGTCACTGAGGGTGATGGAGTTGAGACTGTATTTGGGGACTGTAGTGGAGATTAAACACAGGTCCAGGCAAGACAGATGCCTGAGGAAGAAGTACATTGGGGTGTGGAGGTGGTGGTCAAGGACTGTGAGAAGGAGGATGGTCAGATTTTCCAGCACGACCACCAGGTAGACCAGAGAGAAGAGTGCAGCCTGAAGCCCCAGCAGCGCTCTGCTGTCTGTCAGTCTCAGGAGCAAGAACTCCCTCAGAAGTGTCTGGTTCTTCATATTGTAAGGTTGAAGCTAAATGCAAACTGGTGAGTTAAAGACATCATATTACAGAGATGCAAACACACCAATATTTGTAGCACCAGAGCTCATTATAATTCCATCCTGGAAGTGATCTGTATGTTCATCATGGATGAATGGACAAAGAAAATGTGGAGTTATACACAATGGAGTACAACTTTACCATCTTTGAAGGAAGATAAATTTGAGGCCTTAGTAGGAAAATGGATGAAACGTGTGACCATGATGACAAGTGAAAGAAAATATTCACAAAGCTTTCAAATCTCATAGTTTCTTTTACATGAGAATCTCACAGTCTAAATAAAGATCAAAATAAAACAGATAATAGGCAATATTGAAAACCTTTGCAACAGGGAAGAAGATCAAGAGATGGAGTGAGGGGAAGGGAATGGGGCTTAGAAAGAATTAAAATGTGCTATGTTCATGTACCAACTACTACTCACTGTGAATGTAATCATGATTCATTGCAAATGAGTGCTAAGAAAATTATGCATATAGCACATAATCTGTTATGTGACTCTTCTCTCTTGAGTCATGCATAGTTTAGTATCATGAGTTAGAAAGCTTAGAAACAACAAGATATTCAACTTTGCATTCAAATCACGTACAAAACCAGATGTGTGCAACAGTCTGGTGTGATTCAAATTAAATTTATTTTGTAACAAAAAAGAACTTCTATGTGTCTGTAAAATAATATGAGATTACTTTTGACTAATTTTTCTCATTAAGATTTCTAGGGTTGGCTGTGAAATAATAACTGGAATAGCACACAAAGTATCCCTTTATATGAATCAGTATTATCCTCATTGATGTAATTTGTGTGTGGGTTAGAAATCATGGGTGAAATGTATGCTTCCTGCATACTGCAAATTTAAATCAGTTATTAATTTGGCCATCAACTGGTTGAGCTATTTGAAGTGGAATCTAAAGAGATTTCTCTTTGTGACAGAATATTCCATAACTTTGAAAATGTAATAGTCCACTCATCTGAAAGAAACTTGAGAAGAAAAAACTGAAAGTAAAAGTAAAGTCTGTATTTTTATAAAGTGATCCCACAATTAATTATCCCCTTCCCTTTTGGAAGATATTATAATTTTTTCTCTAGACTTTTATAGAAAATTTACTTTCTTAGTCTTGATGTTATTATAGCATCTACTGTTTTATTTATCCTCTAGCACAGTTATTTAGCATACCACAGAGCAATTGAAAGCTATTCAAAGCATTTTGGCCCACTGATATTTAATTTTGCAGGGCCTTGTGCATGAAGGAGCAAAACCCAAGAGAACTGTGACTATTGGAAATATTCCAGGTAGGAATCTGTCAGCTCTGAGAACCAGCCCGTGCTGGGACAAGTACACCCAAACAGAGAAGTGTTACATCCTCCTAGTGAGGCCCTCGTGGCTCCCATTATAAGGGACTGGCCTTGTTCTCCACCTAGGATGCTCATGTTGCTTGAATCCCTTTGTGCTTTCCATCACTCCAGTGACCTCGCTGTAATTCTCAGGGCAGCCCTCGTCCTCCTCAAGGTTAGAGGTGTTTCTGCAAATGCTCAAATTTCATCTCCAGACTGGTCATGCACATCGTCTCCTGATGCCCAGGCTGGGTGTGCATCCCAGGGCCTGTGAGTCTCTGTTAGGATGAGCTCTGACCCTGGCTGGCCCCGCAGATCCCCTCCCACACTGCACAGCCATGAGGACTAAATAATCTGGGCCTTCACGGCTCTCACTAGGTCCACACATCTGCCTGAAGACCCCGTAAAAAACATTAATAGCCCCTTTAGGATTTGCACTTTAATCCCCTGGGTCCTGAGAATCTGTCTGCTTTGGGCACTCACAGAAGAGCAGAAGCTGCTCGGCCTAATGTCCAGTGGGGTCCAATTGGACTGGGAAAGGCCCTGTGTCCTTACCTGGAAAACAGGCTCAGTCTTCCCATCTGTGCTGTACAGAAGGGTTTCCCATCCTTTCTTTGCTGATTGCTCAACTTCTCACTGGCTCTGCTCTCCTCTCCCTCAATAAAGTGTAATCCCAAAAGGTGGAGCTGGGATGGAGAGGTGAGGTCTGACCGGAGCATTATTTCTTTCACAACTGAGACATAATTTCTATTAATAAAAAAGCATAAAACAAAAAAATTATGTCTACTAACATCTGAATGCCACCCCTACTACTTTTCCAGATAAGAATATTGCTATTTGTAATATGAATGCTGCCACAGTTGAATATTATGAGTTGATTTGGAGGAGAGAGCATTTACAAATTTTCAGCAAGACAATGCTTCCTATTGTCATCGTATAGAAAATATGGTTTAAAGCTACCTATTTATGGATAGTGTATCAATCAGAAATAGCCATATTTTAATGTTGAACATAGCTTCCTATAAAATCCAAAAACTTAATACATTTAAAAGAGAATATATTTTCTTCCACATATTTAAACACAATCTCAATCGAGATGACTGATAGAATTCAAGCTCTAAATTAATTCTCTCATTTCACATTTGCTCTCAAGGATAAGGAACTAGTATCAGAAAACTAAGTTAAATAGACAGTAAAGGGCAGTGAATAAAAGTTTCGCCATGTTTTCATTTTAACTTTTAATGAATGAAGAGGACAATAACAAAAGAGAGAGAACAAAAGAAAATGAAAAAGAATTTTAAAAGTGACTTTTCAAAGAAGGAAGGATAAAGTCAAATTACTGGGATATATGTGTCTTCAATTAGTCATTCTACATGAGGTCACACACCCAATACTGCTCCCCAGACTTGTGCCTTGGAAGCCAGCCTAGCACTTTCCAGTTATCATGAAAAGAAAAAGTCTTCTTTACTCTAACTTCAGTAGATATGCACATCAATATTTGTATCATATCATTATTTTCTGATGAGTTTCACTTCAAATATTTTATAAAGATATATATACATTTGCAATGCGTGGCTTCCCAGAAGAAATTCTGCCAAAACTTTAGCAAAATATTAGTGATATGAGCAGTACATTACAGTGGTAAAACTGTTGAAATGTAAGGAAATTATTACAGAACTGGAATCGTGTGACACATGTATTTAGAGAGGTGAATGCATAGAGTTCCACATAAAAAGAACTGGGACACAGTGTCATGTGCTTCACATCTTATCTTGCAGCAATCTTATCTTTTATTACAGTGCATGATGAGTTGTAGGGGACCAGTTGAACACAGTGCAGGGTCAGAGTCTGCGTCAGAGGAGGAAGGACCTGCTAAGAGTGAAGGATGCTCCTTCCCTGTGCCAGCTGAAAGTTGGAGAAAAAGAAGCAAGTGTTATGCTGAGCAGACAGCATCCTAGCACGTGCTTTCAGCAGCGAGCTGACCATTTCATAAATCAACCAGACTGGGGGGATAGAAGAACTGTGAGCGAGCAGGGAGAAAGAGACACAAAGGTCTAAGAAGGGTGGAGGAAGTGAAGCAGAGGAACAGAGAGTTACACATTACTTTGACAGAGTGACTGAATGAGGAAGTGAAATACTGTGGAAGGGAAAAACTTGGTGGAAAAAAGTACTTTTACACCTGCTACAGAAAATAAGCAGAACATTTTAGATTTCTCTATTACTCCCTTTCTCCAATAATATCCAAGAGAGTGATCAAGAAAGGATAAACAATATCCAGAAGAAACTCCTGTACCTGACCTTCTTAGAAGCTCTCCACAACAATGCAGGTGATTTTCTGAGGAGTTTAGGGAAAGGAACGGGGAGGGGGGTGAGCTCTTTTATCTCAGGCAGCTCTTTCTTCCAGGAAGGGGCAGCTCCTTTAAAAGCAACTGGCAAGTCACCTTTGCATGGATTTCTCCCTGGAGGCCACACACTGGCTGTGCAGGTACTTTCCTGGGATCCCAGTGTCTTGGAGACCAAGCACTGCACTCAGAGCCCTGGAAACCATCTCACGCACCAACCAGGGCAGGAAAGATGCGCAATGAGCTCAGAGGCTCCTGCCTAACTTTTAGTCACAAAGTATGGTCGTGATAAACAATCCCAAACCTCTGAAAGCAAACCCCGCCACAGTGGGCTTATTTCAAAAGATTCTGCTGAAAGAATTCCCAAAGAACAGAGCTAAAACAGTGGAAAACACCGAAGTAGTATGGATTGTATGTCAATGTGAAATATAAATATCCATGTTCCGTATTTATATACATGGATCAATGTTTAAATGGAAAAGGATGCAGACTTCCCATGTGGAAAAATAAATGCTTGATTCTATCTTGGAGTATAAACTGTCTCCCACACCTTCATATACAGGTACACACAGTAGTTTTTCTTGGCAGGATATCCTGTGGATTGTTGGGGGGGGAGTAGTGTGTAAATTTACAGGTGTGACATTTGACAAGTCATCCCAATAATCATCCACAGAGTTAAAAGTGTTGCTCACGTATGTGGGAAGCAGCAGCCCTGGAGATTGATTGTAAATTCAGGACTAAAGCAAGTCCAGCCTGTGAACACAGAGCACCTGAGGCCAGCCAGACAAACAAGTTGTTAGGCAGGTCCTTTCTCCTATTAGGAGAGGGGTTTCATGCGTTATCAACATTTTGATGATGCTGTAGTCATTGGGCAGTTCCTTTTCTCCCACCAGCAGAGGGGCTGCCCCTGACCTCAGCTTTCTGCATTGTGACTCTTGCCTTCATTCCTTCATCCTCCACTATCCTCCCCCTGAGAATTTCAAGAGCTGCCCTGGGTGTGGCACATCTGCATCTTGGCGAGGAGGGAAGACACTGGAACCCTGTCTTGTTATCATCTTTCCAGGAACACCAATCACATTCATGAGAAAATAATGAGACAAATTCAAGCAGAAGGAAATTATAAGAAATATCTGACCAAAAATCTCCAGTTTGTACGTCATCAAAAATGAGGAAATCAAAGCCAAAAAATTAATAATCCTGACAAATGTAATATAAATGTACTGTAATGTGGTACATTAGAAAGGATTGTAAGTATGATTACATTAGTTCGATAATAAGAAAATCTCACTGAAGTATGGTTTTTAATTAATAACTACATCAGTAATGGTATATAAATTAGGACAGATATACTATACCAAAGTAAAATGTTACTATTAAAGAAAACAGGACCTGTGGTATATAGGAACTTTCTAAACTTTGTGAATGTTTTGTAAATACAAAACTACTGTCAAATAAAAACTTTAGAAATACACCCCACATGACTCTTGTACTCAATCCAACATTAATCTAATCCCACAGCTTCTGATGTGTTTTCTATCTTTATAATATCCACTTTTCCAAAAGTCATTTAATTATAGTCAGCAATATATGATCACTGAGTGAGGTTTCTTCACTTGGAAACATCTATGTTATTATGTGAATTCATTTTTCACACCTTGCTATTTTCTAGTATTTTTGAGCTATACTTTATCCTTCATCTACTGAAGAATTAGAGTTGCTGTTAGTTTCGATGATGCTGAATAAAATCTCTGTAAACAGCCAGATGCAGGCTGTGTTTGGTCTGTATTTCTGAAGCATTATAGTCAGTATGTGAGGACCAAGTTGCTGAGTCATATGGGCAGAGTTCCGGCTTCTACATTTGACGGGATAGGAAGAAACCAAGCTTCTCTCCTGAGGAAAAAGAAATAGAAAACCTGAACATAACACAAAAATTCATTCACTGAAATTACTGGATATTGAGTAGTCCCTGACTCACTGGCCAGGAATTCTGCCTCACTTGGAGAAACTAGCAAAAGTGATCACTGGTGAGTTTCTCCTACAGTTTAGCGTTGGGGTCTGTGGCGTTTGCACAGCAGCACAGCAGCACTGTTAGTTACCACAGTGGCCACAGCTGATGTGGGTGGATGCAGCACACTTCTGAACCAGGAAACTGGAAAAGAGAAACCTAGTGATCATGAATTCTGAGAGAAGAGGGTCAATAAAGCGAAAAAAAAAAGAGAGAAGGTCAAACATTGCCTAGCTACATGTACACTACTCCTGAGTCTAATGTACTTAAAAACCCTTCTGCTCGTGGCTCATTGACACTTAAGAGAGAGTTTCCTTGTCATGAGTAGAATGTCCCTTTTATCTCTTGTCACAAATTTAAAAACCTCAGAGCTTATTTAAGTAACCATTAGAGTTCCATTTTTACTTGAATTTCCATAACCCATAACCTCTTCATGCACTAAACTGTGTCATAAAAAAGAAAAAAGGAAACCAGACAAAGTAAAATCTGCACAAATCTGAGGCCATCACCCATGAGGCAGCCATCACAGTTGAGGTTCAGTAAAGAAATAAGTTTCTCATAAGCAGAAAAACTATACATATGCAAACAGGAATGAAATAGGGAATCTCTACAATTTAGCATTCATGATGTTCAGGAACAATCACATTCACCCCCATCTGGAGACCCCAAATTTGGGGTATGTCATGATGAATCAGACATTGCAATAAACAGAAAAGAATACTCAACTCCAATCTGAATTAAGAAAATAATACATTTGAAAAACATTTAGAATCTCATCATAAAACAGAATTTTTCAGCAAATCAATAGTTAAGAAGCAAATAAAAATTTTCAAAAAAATTTTCAATTCTTACAT
>RJWM01033170.1:0-20837 GCA_004363535.1 Dasyprocta punctata | reverse complement strand
GCCTCCCGGGGCGTGCAGGTGGAGTCTACTCCTTTACTGGGTGGGGGCCAAGGCCTCCCGGTCCCAGGGAGCTGTGCTGGGCACCGTGCGGGACGCGGACCCGACCCTGGTTCTGTCCGCAAGCTCGGCCCAACAGCTATGCCTCTCTGGTTTACTTTTAAAAAGCTGTGAGATGATTTTTACTGCCCTTGGGGAGGATATCTCATGGCTATGTCAAACAGGAATGCTATTAGATTCATAAATTTTTTGAGATGCTTGGTTTAGCTTTGGGGTGAGTCAACTGGATTCTAATGGTAGAATAGAATGGTATTTAACTTCATTTCAAAAATCCTTATTATAAGAAGAAACACTCTGGAAATCCTCCAACATACTTCTTTATATTTTCCTTGGTCATTTTTCTCTATGTATATGGTCAGTTGCCTTTTTATACTTCATGCTCCCTATTTCACTCCTAACTGCTGTTCAATGAACAAAAATTCTTTTGTTATACACAGAATTTTTCAAAATTATTATAAATAAGTAAGTTGCCTATATAATACAAGAATTGGTCATTTACCCATGAAAACCACTAAACAGAGCCCATACAGCAACTGAAAAGTTAGCTGTAGACATCTGAGGACTCTAACCATCCATGATTTAAGAAAAATGAAATTTACTTTAGTGATTACCAAAAATGATTATTTCAGTGTTCAGTTGCTCAAAATTTCGTTATTACTACAAGTAAATATTTTTTAAAAAGTGTAAGGTGAGTAAGTTACTTGAAGAAAATTCTTAACATTTTTCATCTATTTTCAGTATATTTGCTTTTTTAACAAAATGGTAAGACTGTTTTTCTGGAATATGTTGTTGACAATTCATGTGGTAGATAAAATTTGTTTTCAACAATGTCCTAACATTCCTAATGAACTTCAACCACTCCTTGTGGAGTTTGGCTTATTTTATTCAGAGAACATGACTGCATAGTCCAACTTTCCAAGTTAAAATCCCATCTTTACACAAGGGATTGAGTATTCTTATCTATCTGTACTGTAGTTTTAATAAGGATGCCTCTCTCTCACTGTTTGCATTAACTTGAATGACTGAACAGGTGCAAAAGCCTTAAGAAAAGCCGGACACAGGGTTCATGGCATTGTCCTAGTGAGTGTTGGTTGCAGGGCCTTCCAGTCCGTCTGATTGTATCCTCCCCTTCTTCCCTTTGCACCAGTGCCTGTGCGCCTTTTGAGGTGTCTACTCTGCAGTCTCCCAAGTTATCATTTGCCTGCCTTCTGTTTTATTTTTCTAGAGTTCCAGTAGGCAACAGTAACATGAAAAGCTACTTTTCCTGGGCTGGTGAGGACTGATGAACACCAACTTGAAACATAAGAGGGCTGTTGAGCCAGAGAAACCTGGATTCAAATTCTAGGTTCCCACTTAGAAGCTTTGTGATTTGGGCTCAAATACTCTAGCTCTTTCACCAGGGTGGCTTCATCGTAAAGTTAACATAACATCATGGTTCTTAGCATCTATTGGGGATCCTGTGGATTCTATCACAAATACTCAACCACTCTCAAGGATATCATACATTGATTATGGGGACAAGGCCTCACAACTGTGGTTGCTCCCAATGCACAAATACTGAGAATAAACAAATGTATTTTCCATAAACCTGGTTTTTCAAGAATATCACTTTCTTAAGTGACATAAGGAAGTCAGCTTTGAATGTGTTCTAGGGGGAATCTGTTCTTTTTTTTTCTTGTATAATAAACCTCATAGTATAGTTTAAATGGCAGACATCGGGGGTTTTTTATTTTTATTTTTATTTTGTCAGTACCAGAGATCGAACTCTCAACCTTGTGCCTACCAAGCAGGCGCTTAAGTCACTGAGCCTAACTCCTGGCCCTATTTTTTTCAAGACAAGTAACACTATGTAGCTCAGTCGGACCTTGCTCATATTGTAGCCCAAGCCAGCCTCGCTCGAACTCACAACATTCCGCCTACCTCAGCCTCCTGAGAGCTGGGATTAAAGGAGTGCACCACCATGTCCAGCTCAGATATCAGGTTTTAATTGTGATAAAAATTATCTAATGTTTGCAAACATTATGCCTGCTTGCAAATATGCTTTTCTGCTTGCACTTCCTTTCGTATCTCCAGGATATTTATAGGATAGTCTTGTTATCTGTGTTTTGATTTTAGAAGGACAAACGAATCATAATTTTGACTTACCTGTATGCTAGAGAAAAACAGGGCTTTAAAATAATGTTAAATTCACAAAACACCCCACATATCTCTGTCATGACAATATCTCCTCAAGAACGTTTTACTCTAGTCAAAGTCAAAATCTCAGCATCATCAAAGATAATAGAAGAGGCTCACATAAACTGTTGAAAAGAGAAGAATATATGTAGACTGTCCTACCTTTATGTGTCATCTTTCCATCGTAAGTAGTGCCCTTGTCTCTTGTTATAATTCATTAGTAACTAATAAATAAAAGTAACAATCACTTGACATCTATACTGATTCGTGTAATATCCCTCCTTCAATGTGCTGGCCTACAGATGTGCAAACTAAGGCACAGGAGGACGAAGTCACCTGCCCAAGGTCACACTGTTAGGACCAGGCAGAACCATAACTTGCACATAAGAGGTGCAGTACAGCAGATTGCAAGTGACTTGCAAAAAATTGTGTCCACATCCTAACTGCAAGAATCTGCAAATGTGGCCTTATTTAGAAAAATGTCTTCCGGTTTTAATTAAATTAAAGATCTTAAGATGCAGTCATCTAGTTTACCTGGATGGGCTCTAATCCTTGTCACTTGTGCACAGCTAAGAGGCACTGAGAGGAGGAAGAAACAGGGTGACTGTGAGGGCAGAGGGCAGCTGCCAAAGAATGTCTAAATTCTCCTGTTGCTGGGGGAAGAGACAAGGAAGAAGTCTCCCCTAGAACCTGCAAAGGAAATGTGGCTTCCTCGATGCTGACTTTTGGCTCCAAAAGTTTGAGAATAAATGTCTGCTGCAAGCTACTCAGTTTGTAGTAATTTGGTAGAGCAGAGGTAAGGCGCAAATAGGTGGTTGAACTCCACAGTCTGTGTTCTCAGTGCTGAGCACGTACTGAATGGCTGATGGACAGCGTTTGAAATGCCATCTGTTCCTTTCCTGTGTACCTGCTTCTCCATTCTCCAAAACTGTTGCAAAGATGCATTCTCCCCTCTTCTGGTTAGTAAGTCCTTGTCCTCTGCTCTTTACTGTCATGTTATGAGATTTTGTGTGTGTGTGTGTGTTTTTATACGAATTTAAGGATTTTTTTTCTATTTCTGTGAAGAATGCCATTGAAATTTTCAGAGGAATTGCATTGAATCTGTATATTGCTTTTCATAACTTGACATTTTAACAATATCAATTCAGCCACCCCATGAACAGAGGAGGTCTTTCCATCTTCTAGTGTTTTCTTTAATTTGTTTTTTCTCTCTAATTTTCACTGAGACATTTTTGGTTTGATTTATCCCCATGTTTTTGTTATCTTATGCTTTTGAAGCTAGTAGGAATGGAACTGTCTTCCTGGTTTCTTTTTCATCTAGTTCCTTGTTGGTATATAGAAACACTATTAATTTTCGAATGTTGATTTTTGTAATCCTGGCTGATGGTTAACTCAGCATGGTAACTTAGGCTCACCTGCATTCTATTCATATGTACAGAGCATGGCTTTTGACCAGTGCATAACCCACAGACTATTTCTACCACACATTTTCTTTCATCTCTTCCCCTGGAGATGAACAGCTAGGGTTCCCATTATTCCCTGGTCCTCAGACACAGCTGCATTGACCTTCCAGGATTTACCTGTGGAAGAAGCTTCCAGGCATGAAGTGTCAGGTCCTGGGGTTCACAAAGTGCTGCCAGATTGTTCTCAGATTTGTTGGCTTGTATTTCGTATGCATTTTGGCAGGATTCACACAAGATTGAAAATTGGGTGCTGTGCCAACAATAAGGAGCAGGCTGAAGTAATGTAGTAACTCAAAATTCAGAAAGAAATTTAATGTTCAAGGTGCTTTTAGATGCAACTGTCTTTTAGGCTATTTAGCTAAAAGCAAGATTTTTGAGAAATGGTATGCATAGTATTTATACCCAGTTTTCCTCATGTTTAGTGATGTAGATCAAATTTTACAAAAATGTTTTAATAAAGTTTCATCTCATATCACTTGAAGAGATTATACACAGTGGCACTTTGATTCTAGTTGTGAACCAGATCAAATTTCCCCATAAAGTCAACATTGAACCTAACCTCTGAATTTGATTTGGTTTACAATGTATTTGGTTTGTGACCAGAGTTGTGGAAAGAATTAAATGATTAACAGAATAAAGAAATACTTAGATTATATGTATTTTTAATGTTTACAAATGCCTTAACCTGAATTACATATGTCCCAGAGGAAATAGCAATAACTGCCATTTATTAAATATTTCCTGTGCGGCAGGGAAATGAGCACTGTTTTATCGTTTCCACCATCGTTTTATAGTAATGATTGTTTCATTCACTTTAAAGATAAAAAATTTATATTCAGAAAGGTTAAGACATTTCTTATGAGATCAAATAGCCTAACATAGGAGGCAAAGATTCATTTTAAAGCTCCATGTTTTCTACAAAGCCTGGGTCTTTCACCAAGGACTTCAAAATGAAGTGGTGTAGTGGTATCATAGAAACTGTAAGGCAGAGCAGTTAGGAGCAGTCTTATAAGCTAGGTGTCCAAGTGTCAATCTCAGTTATGCCTCTTAAAAACTGCAAAACCATAAACAAGTTACTTTCTTTTCTTTCTTTCTTTTTTCTTTTCTTTTTCTCTTTTTTTTGCAAGTCACTTTCTGCATTTTAATTTCCTTATCTGTAAAACAAAGATGATCACAATAATACCTTAAGGTTGTTTTCACTTCTACAAGACTAGAATACATTTAAAACCTAAGACAGTTTCTGAAATATGTTTCAGTTAGCAAACTCTTACCTTTTTTTCAAGAGAGGACTCAACTTTTGTTGAGACACTCACTTCTCTTCCCCAAAGCCCTGTTCACTCAAGGGAAGTTGGAGTTATCTGTAGCTCCATGGTAGGTCCTGATTCTTATCAGCCAGTCAGCAAAATTCTGCACCCCTACTGGTGTTCAGTTCTGAAAAGACTCTCATGTGCAGCGATGGCCAGTAAGGCTTGGGAGATCTTGGCTGGGAATTTCTGGCAAAGCTTTTTGCTTGCTTTTCTAGGCAGAACTCTCTTTCTCATTGTTTGGCATGTATGAGGAAGCACAGAACACCGTTACTGACACTACTCCTTTAGCCTTGGGGGAAACTGGTCCCAGAGGCCAGCCAGGAATATAGAGGTAAAGAACCTGAGTCACGAAAGGCATCATGGAGCTGCTGGAGGAACTAAACATGAAGCCTTCTTCACTGCAGGCTCTACCCTACTGTTGAAGACAGCATGAGTTGCACTTTTTGCCGATGGAAGGATGCTGGCACATCCAGCTAGGGGGCCACAAACAGTCCTGGGCAGACAGTAACAAGGCCGCACAAGATCATATACCTTTAATATTATTATGTGACTTTTAGTGATATCTTTCATGACTTGATTATGGGGTGCTTAAGGATAGACTGTATAGGTGACAAAGGAATGCTGTGTAGGGAAGAGTGTGGTGCAAAGCAAATTCTACCTCCATGCCCATGATGGAACCAGTGGAATGGATACCCATGTATTGGATGTTACATGCACTTGTGCAATTTGGTGAGTAAAACATGTCAAGTACCAATAACAATGTTCCAACCTACCTGTACATGTGTGCTTATGCAGTAAGGCCTTTATTGTTATTAAGCAGTCATGTAAGTTTTCTTATTTAATTATTAAACTTGGAATTGTTATGTTATTTTATAAAATAGTTGAACAAGTTAAAAAGTGAAGTTTTGTAACTTATATAAATTAAGTATATGTTTTATATGTGACCCAAGACAATTATTCTTCACTTAAAATGACCCAGGCATTGCAAAAGGTTGCAATAGATGATTATAAACAGACAATGAATAAATGCTGTTCCTTTTCCTAGTGATAAAAATGGATTGCTTCAATTTGCAGAGGTATTCAGATGCCAAATGAAAGCCTACTTAATGTGAAAATGTTAGGGACTAAGCAAGTTTATTGAAATATTGAATATTTGAGAAAAATTCTTAGTGATACAGAAGAGATTACCAGGAAGGTGATTGTGATAAAAGCTGAGAATAGAATTAGAAAGATAATCAAGTATGATCAAAATATTTTACAAAAGAAAAAAGAGAGGAAAGGGTTGAAGAATTAGCTCTTTCAAAGGGCCTGATATATGGATGGTGATAAAGGATCTTCTGGGAGTAAGGACCACGGATAAGAGGTAGACAAGGAGTAAGTGGAATTAATCAGCCTCTCCACTGCAATCAGAAACTCGATGTGAGATTCTGAGCAGTTGTGGGATGATTCTTCCAGCAGATACTTTAACCATAACCCTATTTATGAAACTCAATTACAATTTAAACAGCACTATCACATTTAACAATAAATATTTACTAAATATTATAGTGTGCATAAAATAAACGTAGAAACTGGCTCACACAAAAAAATGCCATTTTAGTACCATTTAGTCCAGCACAGCAAATGTAAAATAAAGGTAGTTATAGCACAAAACTGATGAGGAAGATTTATAACATATACAAAAGATTAATAATCCAGATGGAAGAATCTAGAAGGAGTAAGGTGGTTTCCCTACCTCACATTCAAAGTATATTGAAGGCACCCTTTTTTCTCTAGGATGGTACTGAGAAGTTCTAATCTATTTCATCAAGGTGGTAAGACACAGGCAAGGACAGTGCTTCTTTTCTTCTCAAACCCAGACAGCTATATCTTTTAAGATCCCTTTTCAATGAACAGCACATGGTTTCCTTTCTTCCATTTGAAAGATAGTTAATCGTAAAAGAACTTATCATTGTTTACCAGCTGATAAAAAGGTCAGTTTTCTTAATATCTACTAAAAACTCATTTAAAAAAGACAAATATTGTGATAGAAATGGATAAAAGATAAGGTGAGTAAATTCCACTAAGATGTACCTACGGTGAATAAACATTAAAAATATTTAACTTCACTGAAGAACAGAGAAGTACAAATCAAAATAATGAGTTTTTTTAAGTTCTAGAGAGCTACTCAGTATTGTGAGACATGTATAGCTACACTTCTTTGTGTGATTTGATAAAATATTTCTGGCACATGATGCAATCAAATATTTCTGGTGTGCTTGTTTACGTATATCCCTCCAAATTCTCATGTGCTCATAGATAGGGCTTTTTGAAAGAGGCTGGATTTAAGGTAGTGATATTTGGATTATGGGTGTATTACCGACAGTGAAGATGTGGATAATGGAAACCCCACCCTAAGTGTGAGTGGGCAATCAATAGGCTTGCAACCTGGATAGAATACAAAGGGAGAGAAAGCAGGCAGGGTTGCTGCTGTTTACTGTCTTCTGCCTGCCATGCATGAACTATTTCTCCTCTGCCATGCCACCCTGCCTTGGAGCCAGCTGACTATGGACTGAAACCTTTACGTAGTGTGTGCCGGAATAAACCTTTCCTCCTTTAACCTGTGGTTGTGGGTGTTTTGTCTCCACAATGAGAAAAGTAACTAAGACGGGTGCAATAAGGACAGCAAATGCTTTTATAACACTATGCTTCAAAGTCATATGTTACATTTATTAACTCATGCAACCTCATAATGATATATATATTAATATATATCTCTATATATAGATGAGAGAAAGAGAAAGCGAAAGAGAGAGGGGGAGGGGAGAGAGAGAAAGGTGGTCAAAACTGTGTATGAAGTTCAGGAAAAGAAAAATAGTATGATGCCTTTTCAACAGATGGTGCTACCCCCATATGAGGGAACCTAGAGGATGTCACATAGTGCAGAAAACCCACTATACTGTTTAGGAAAGAAATTGAAAATGTATGTGCAGCTGGCAAGCAACAGTTACCTAGGCAGTTGTTCACCTTACTAAAACATGTCTGGAAGTTGATAGTCACCCTTTTGAGGCCAAAGGTAACTTGTGTTAATCTCATGATGTCTCAATAAATTTAGTTTGAGAATATTTATACAAGGTTTTCTTTTTCTGAAGTGTGCATATATTTTTTGCAGACCTGTATATGACTGTTATTCCCAGTTAATCAGCAACAAGGCTGAGGTTTGAAGCCAGGCAACCTGGCTTCATAATTTGCATTGACCAATGATGTGACATAAATTAAAATTACAAAAAGGTAATGAGAACAACATTTACCTAAATTCTATTTATTGGAATTTAGTCCAGCTCTACATCAAATATGAGAAAAAAGATGCAAACTGCTGTTAATTGCAATACTATTAATAATGTGTAAAAATCATACAAAATCCATTTATAATAGATTTAGTGTTATAATGGTGATGCATCCTTATAATAGACTACTGTAAAATAGTATAAGTATTTTGTAAGCTAATTTTTATAAACTATGAAATTTTTGAATATCTGTTGTGATACAAAAAAGACAGATTATAAATTTGAATAGGTTGTCTGGTTTCCTGTTTTTACAAAAAGAAAGCTATGATGAGACTGTAAGTATTAAAGAAAAATTCTGGAAAATTATACAATTGTCAGGGTTATTATTTCTAAATGATACATTATTTAACAATAAGCACGTCAGTTTTATAATCAGATAGAATGTAGTAAGGTCTTCTACTTTTTTAAAAAGGGAAAGAAGAATACTAAGTCCATGAGAAAAACTTATCTTTTCTGTGTATAGTAAAAAAGGAGCTACTGAATCCAATTTGGATTGCTGGAAAATTCTTCATAGATGAGAATACGTTTATATTCTTATCTTAGTAGATTTACATTTTAATTATGTTTATTAAAGTGACAACCTGCTTGCTGAGACTTCTTTCTGAAAAAAATTTCATGTTATTTGAATAATCAAAACAAAACATTTGTCTTAATAATATGCTAAACTTTATCTATAGAAAATATAGCTTACCAACTGTCAAAAGAAAAATATTTCTATTTAGTTTTCATTGTGTGATGAATAATGAATCATTTTCTAGCATGAATGTTCTCTCTCACTGAATTTTTGAATGTACTAATTATACATATTAATGGAGTTCAGCATGACATTTCCATACAGTGTAAATGGTTTAAATCCAGCCTCCCTTTTTCCATTCCCTGTCTAACACCTTTGCACTCTCTAGTAATCACTGGCGTACTTTAAGATTACTTTTTTATAGCTTCTATAAATGAGTGAAAGCCTGTATTACTTGTCTTTCTGTGTCTGGCTTATTTCACTTAATGTAAAGTTCTTTGGTTCCATCAACTTTGCTGCAAATAACAGAATATGATTCTTTACAGGTGAATAACACTCCAATGATTGTGTAAATGTATCATTTTCTTTATCCGTTCATATATTTACATGCGCTGAAGATGATTCCATATTTAGTTATTGTGAATGGTATTGTAACAGATGTAGGCTTACAGGTATCTCATTGTTGCGCCAATTTCATTTCCTTAGAACAAATACCAAGATGTGGGATAGCTGCATAACAGGATATTTTTAGTTTTTTGAGGAGCTTCCGTACTGTCCTCTGTAATAACTATACTAATTTATGTTCTCACGAACAGTGCAAAAGAATACATTTTTCTCCATATCTTTAACTTGGATTAGTTATTTTAGGTTTTAGGTTTTTTATTTTCTAGTAATAATCATTCTAACTGGAGTGAGATATCTCATTGTAATTTGATCTGTGTTTCTCTGATAGCTGATTATATTGAACATTTTTTCACATATTTGTTTG
Source organism: Dasyprocta punctata (assembly GCA_004363535.1). NCBI lineage: Eukaryota > Metazoa > Chordata > Mammalia > Rodentia > Dasyproctidae > Dasyprocta > Dasyprocta punctata. The sequence goes on along the minus strand of RJWM01033170.1, from coordinate 11,007 downwards.
TCATTTGCATTTTTTACTTTTTTTTTTTTTTGCATTTTTTACTCTTGAGAAGTGATCATGCAGATTACTTTCCCATTTTAATTGAGTTACTTGGGTAAAGCTTATTAAATTCTTGAGTCCTTATATAGTCTAGATACTAACTTTCCCTCAGGATGAAGGAAGTTGACAAATATGAGGTATGATTAAAAAGTATGGTGAACACTTAAATTTTAAAATACTTATTTTGGTAAAATTCACATTGTCATTACTCTTCCTCAAAATACTCCTCTTCATTATCCTATCATTCTTGCCATTTTCTGAAGCTATCGTGCAAGTCCTCTTTTGGATCTTTAGTTGTGCTGTCGTAGCTGCTTCAATATTGTTTACCTTTTATGAACATTTTTGACTTTGGGAAAGAGCCAGAAGTCACCTGGTGCCAGACCAGTGACTAAAGTGGATGAAGACACACAGTCATGTTTTCACAATCCTGTCAGCAGCATTCACTGATTCTTTGATCGCAACTCATAAAGATACTCATAGAAGAGGACTTGAGAACCGCTTTAGAGAGTGGCAAGAACAGTGAGATAGCTGTGTTCTGAGAGAAGGGGAGTATTTTTAGAGGTATTAATGGCAATGTGACTTACTATAGCATTTTTAAAATTCAATAGTCACTGTATATTTTGATCATTCCCTTTATTTTCTTTCATTTTTTAGGTATTTTTTTTCCTAAATCTATTTTTGCCTTTGCTGTACAGAAGCTTTTAACTTTGGTATAATTCATTGGTTGTTTTTGGCTTTTATTTCATGTTTTTGGTGTTCCAGTCAGAAAATCATTGCCTGTACCAAACTCTTGAAGTGTTTTCCCTATGTTTTCTGAGTTTTTAGGTCTACTTTATAAGACTGTGATTTAGAGTTGGCTTTTGTACAGGTGAGAGAGAAGGGTCATATTTAGTTTTCCACATATGGATATTCAGCTTTCCCAGCACTATTTATAGAAGAGGCTGTTTCTTCTCCACAGTATGCTTTTGACATACTTGTCAGAATCAGTTGGGTATAGAAGTGTGAGTTTATTTCTCCACTCCATTGATCCAGGAGTCTATTTTTTTTAAGTGAATATCATGCTGTTTGGGTTAGTATGTCTTTGGAATATGTTTTGATATCAGAAATTATGATACCTCCAGCTTTTGCTCAATATTACTATGCAATTCAGGATCTTTTTGTTTTTCTGTATGGACTTGAGGACTATTTTTCTAGTTCTGTGATGAATGCCATTAATTTTTTATTTTTTTGCAGCATCGGGGATCAAACTCACAACCTCATGCCTGCTGGACAGGCGCTTAAGCCACTAAGCCAAACTCCTGGCCCTAGTTTTTGAGGCAGGGTCACACTATGTAGCCCAAACCGGCCTTGATCTCACAATGCTCCTCCTACCTCAGTCTCCTGAGTGCTGGGATTAAAGGCATGTGCCACCACACCTGGCTCAATCATTAATATTTTGATGGAGATTGCATTCAGTCTATACATTGCTTTGGGTAGTATGGGCATTTTAACAGTATTAATTCTTCCAAATCATACACATGAAAGTTTTTTCCATCTTTCTGTATTTTCTTCAATTTCATTGTACTCTTTTTGTAGAGGGCTTTTACTTCCTTCTTTGGTCTATGTCAAGTATTTTTTTGTTTGTTTGTTCGATTTTTGCTATTGTTAATAAGATTGTTTTCATGTTTTCTATCTAAGCAAATTTGCTCCTGGTATATAGAAATGCAGTAGATTTTTACGTCAAATTTTTTTATTCTGCTCTTTACCAAATTTATTTATCAGTTCCAGTTTTTCATTGTATGGAATCATATCATCTGTAAATAGGAATAGTTTGGCTTTCTCCCATCTTGCTCATATGCTTTTATTTCTTTCAGTTTGCTAATTGCTCTGGCTCAAATTTCTAATACTACATGAATGAGAGAGGTGAGAGTTTATACTCTTATCTTTTTCCAGACTTTAGAGGAAATACTGTCAACTTTACCCCACTCAGTGTCATGTTGGCTATTGGAATATATACAACTTTAAAGAAATCATTAAGCATCAAACTAAGTGGAAGAGAGATAAGAACTAGGGAACAGAGTAATTGGATTTACTATTCCTAGTTACCACAGATTTTAACTATATGACAGTTGCATGCAAATTTGTTTTAAAAATCATCCCAATTATAGTAAATCAGCATACGTTTGGAAGAGAGTACACTGTTTCTAAAACTGCAGAGAATAGCAGATTAAACTAAACTTGGAAGAGATATTTTAAGTAATTAATTACAAAGAACAAATTGTAATACATTTTTCTAGAAATTCTTGGTATTACTTTTCATACGTGTTCACTTGCATTCTGAAACACTCTTGTGAATTTAGCATCCTAGTCACTACTCTGCATTCAGGTTGAGATTGGGGGGTGGCTCCTCAGACATGAGTATGCACTTGCTTCACATTAGTTAAGATTCCTGAGTTTATAAGTTAAAAGTTGAGAATTTAAAGTTGTTTTGTGTTTCCTACTGTAGTATGTGATCATCTCGTATTATTACAAGTGATCATTACAGAATTCAAGTCATACTACTTTTTATTCTTTCAAAATTTCTTAGAGGCATAGAAAAATGTCAGTTATTTCATTCTAAAAATAAGATTATGGTGAGATTAAATAATTTACATTCCAACCATGACTTGACAGAAAATTCAACAGAAAAACTATCTCTCTGTTTCTTAGACACTATTGTAGTAAACATGGTTTACATGTGAAATGTCTAGTAGCACTTATTTTTTAAACTTATACAATCATTTAAGAAGTTTTTACTATACTATAAAATATTTATGGATTTCCTTTGAGTTTCTGAAAAAGAGAACAAACAAGTAGCTTCAGAATTAAATGATACCACAGGAGTTTACGCTCTAGTTTCCACATTGTAAAATATAGTAATAAAACAACAAAAAATCACATTTAACAAAGTAATTTGTTGCTTTTCACTAAGTGACCAAATGATTTACCATCCTCTACTCAAAATTTTGTGGCAATTTGAAATTCTGAAGAAATAACTAGGGAATATTGTTACAGAAACCCTTCATTGAGGAAATAAAAACGAATTAAGAGTTCAAGCAAATTATATAATGATTAACTAGAAGGTAGGATTTAAGGAATGAAGTTAATTGGTTTATTACATAGAACTCTTGTGTATTTGTACACAACAAGTTATTGGGGACAAAATGACCTAAAATGTAGTCATATGGTTACTATACAGAACAATTAATAAGACTGAGCAATTACTCAAAAAGCTCTAGTAAATATGACCCTAGGATTTCCCCCACCAAAGAAAAAGTAATACAAAAAGAGTTAGATTTTATTTTTTAAAAGATTAGATTTTAAACAATGAAATTCAAATGAATACAGAAGTTTCTTAACTTAAATTGAGTTTTAGATTGAGCTGATACCCCAACAAACCCATTGTAAATTGAAAAAGTCTTATCTCAATTACATACTTAGGACACTGATCTCGCTGAACATTGCAGCTCAGTCGCACAGTACAGGGTCTTTACTCTTCTGAATGTTTAGCTGAATGGAAGAAGGCACAGACTGATGCTGCCCAGAATCATCAGAGACTTTCTTACTGCATTTGGCAGCCCAGGAAAAGAAGAAAATTTGAGACATGTTTTGTACTTAATGCAGGTTATTTTTGCTCTACCATAAAGTACAACAAAATAAAACATGCTCTAGTTGAGTCATCTTAAATCAGGAACCATCTACACAACTATATCCCCATGCATACATTACATTTGCTAGTATATTTTATTCTAAAGTAACTCCATGGTTGGTGTGAAAAGCAAAAAACAAAGTGCAAGAAAAAACAAAATAAGACAAGTGATTACAGCGAAGCATTTAAAAATGAGTGTCTTCTTAGTGAAGTAGCCCTTGGTCTACACCCAACTATAGCCACTTTCTATTTGAGTAAATTGGGTCAAATTATGGGAACGATCTCAGTATCCACCCAAAATGGTCACTAGGAAAGATGAAAGAGAGAGTATAAGCAGATATTGTATGTCAGCTCTGGGGGTGGTTTTTGCACCTTCTCACTTTGTCAGTCACTGTGAACGATAATGATACTGTGAAAAATCAAGGTTAATTAAACGTAGGATTTAATGTATTTTGCTCTATAAACCACAACTCACAATAGTCCTCTACTAGGAGAATAATATTTCTCTAATAATGATTCAGTGATTTGAAAAAATCAGTCTATTATCTAGTGGACAGTTGCCACAATTTTTAACTTAATACTTCACTTGCACTGCATTGTTTTAAAATTCTTCATTCTGTTTTTCTGATAATTAATTCCCATGGAGACTGTACGATTACTGTACATTACTTACTCTATTTAGCAGTACATCATAATTTTGTTCATGTCACTTTATTATGCTTTAAAATGGCATTCTGTACTATCATGATACCTCTTCTAACTCTTCATCCTGCCAAAGATAGCAGAAAAACACTATAATAGCAAATAACTCCTAATGGATTACATGTCAGCTGACAGGGATTATAAAGATTGATACTGCTCTAGGGTTAACTGAGTCTGTACTTTTCTAAGAATGAAACATACATCCAAAATGTGTCTCTGAGAGCATAATCAGTCTAATATTGCAAAAATAGCTGCCTCATTTAAATGAGCATTCAACTCACTCAGCAACATCTGCTATTGTTATTGTCAACTTTGAAAATTTTAAATAATGTCAAGGTAACCTTGTTATTATCTCATGCCTCATGAATACATTTACTTATGGTACTTGGTGTAACACTGATCTCTGATTATGACATGAAGTTAACAAGATAAGAACAAATACGAACACAGACTTTGACAATTAAGAAAAATGTATTCTATAGGAATTATTTTGACCTACAGTAGCTGAGCACTTTTGGCTCAGCTATCAATTTCATAAAGCTGAAGCTTCAATTTAGGGCACTGTGGGGGAAATGATGATAGACATAATACTAACTCATAATAAATAACTGGGAAGTCACAGATATGAAAGTATGATGAAGTTTTTTAATAAGAAAGTTCTTATAACATATGATTTTAAAATAATCATTTAAAGTACTCAATTATGCTTTGTAAACATTAAATAAGTGTTTTATTTATTTAATGTATTTTGTAAAAAATTTCACCAAGCTTTCTGACTTTACCGATCTTCAATGCATGAGACAACAAGCAGTAAGTCATACATGAGTTGGTTTTAACCAAAAAATTATCTTTGTTTGAGGCAGAAAAAAATGTTCTCTTTTCTATTTCACCTCTCCATTCATCATTTATGGATCTTAGAATATAGCATTTTAATATTAGGTCTTTTAGCATTTGATTTAATAGCTGATGACTCCTATATTCCCTGTTCATCCTTGGAAGTGAATTGACTCCAAGCTGGGTTGGAACCCTGCCTCTTCTCACGGGAAACACCCCTGGGCACACTTCTGTTTCATTACTGCTCTAGGAGTTGGCCCAGAAAATATAGCAAATTAATTCTTCCTTTCCTTTTATTAATATGCAATCCTTCACAGTAGACTGAAGTAAAATCAAGTTACTAAGTTGCAAATACACAACAAAATACTGATTACTTAAAGACATTTTGAATCAAGCTATGGTTCTTGGCTGGAAGATAAACTAAGTGGATTTCTTGTTTTTCTTTTGTCTTTAAGTTGGCAATGCACATTCTCAGGTCCAGACCGATAGAAAACTTACGAGAAAAGTAGCAGATCTGGTCATAGCCTCGACCAGCGATATAACTAGAAATGGACTCTGTTCCAGATGCAGGAAGACAATGACTTCCCTTTAAGTTCTTCCCCCAATGTTTCTGGCCAGCCCGCAGTTTTAACTCTCCAGGGATTCTTAAAGGGTTGAAAATCAGGATCAAGGAAAACACAAGGATACGTCCAAGATGATGATGCAAGATGCTGATTTGTCTCATTTACCAAGAGACATTTAAATTCTTCTGGGTCTATTATGCTGAAATATTTGTGCTGGAATATCTTAAACCTGTTCTAAGTGCTTTCATTGCATATCTAAGACATGGACTTCCATTTAATTAGATCCCATGTTACTAGCTCACCTAAGATTTTTGATGACAAGGCAAGTTTCCTGATATATAGAAAAGTCTTTGATAGTCTGGGAAGTGAAATGTAACTGTCTGCCTCAACCAGTGCCACAGATTTACTATGTCACAATGTTTCAGATTTAAGCATCTCCAAGATTCACTTAGCTGTGCCCATCCTTTCAGTGCCCAACTTTTGTATTATTTTTTTCCTTATATTTAACTGTCTTAGAAATGCTCAAGCTTGCATTGTCTTATGTAAAATATCATCCTGAACTTCCTTCTGGCCTACTTTATTTTTTGGCTTCACTTCACATGTTCTCATTTTTGAACTTGTTATTCTCTGTGGACAAGGTTTTTGACATCTGCCTTCTTGTTAATAATCGAAATGTTATGCATCCCGGAATTACTCATAACCTGTACACATTCTTTGCTGTTGCAATAGGAATTCCATGGGTGGACCGAGGACAAGATGTGACCATTGCTTTACTTGTTTATTTTTCTTTTCAAGTAACTATAAATTTCATTTTCCTAATACCACAATAGAACATTTTAAGACTCCATCTCTTCTTGCTCTCTCTTTAAAATATCATATCATTTGATTTACTGTATTATGTATAAATGTCAAGAGATAACCTGTACAGTCACAGCTGGAAGTAATCAACTTTTTATATGCTAAAAAAGCCTTAAGTAGGTCTCTCCTGTTTGGAAATAGTCATATGAATTCTATAATATTATGCATTCTTTGTATATTCAATTTACAAAAACATTTGTAATGTTACTGTTAATGGACTTTTCATTTGTTTGGGATCTTGTTTCTTTATTTTAGAAAGATAGGTCAGAGGAAAGGAGGTCATTTGAAACATAGTGGTAAATCTTTATTATATACCTATATATACAAAATGTGAGATATAGCATCTAATTTTTTAAAAAAGGGCTTAAAAGTGCATTAAATATCTGGCATGCCACTCCAGGGTTCTCCTGCTTATTGATCTATTCTAATAAAAGCTGATCTTTCATACAGAAAGAAGACTCAGAAGATGCTCATTTGGGCCTTATGATTAACCTTTGCTAATTCTTTGGCTGCAAGGATTTAAAAGACAGAGCCTAAGGCTTTTCATCATGTATTTGAACTGAAGCCTTTTATAACTTTTCAGAAACAATATTGAATTGGCAGTGAGAAATCATAAGTGATTAATTTACAAAACCTATTTAAACATCTGGTAGTAGCTGCTTAAAAATAAAGGCACTCAATGATGGACATCCAGGTGTAAGGCTTTTTTGGCTTCTTAAAGTTCAGAAGATGGTGAAGGAAGCTGGAGGAGCAGGGCTTCGCGGAGCCACTCGCTGCATGTTCTCTGGTAGACTTTCACGCTACCCCTCGTAAGAGTCGAATTGCCAGGAGGAAGGGTTGGGTCCGAAGGGTACATTCAGGGTAAGCAGAGGAAAGCTCTATTAAGATTTTCTTTCTATGTCATTTCACTGCTTTCTTTCAGAGTCCTTTCCTTTTCTTTTCCAGGTGCCCCCAATGATCCCATTCCCAGTAGTAGAAGTAGCTGTGGAAGTAGATGAGCGGTGAAGCCATTGACAGCGCTGTCCTGACACCTGCACCTGGAGCCGCTGCAAGACCCTGCCTTGCCTGGCCGCTGCGCCTGATTTAGATCCTGGCTTGAGAAACCTCGCTCTGTAGAGCTCCTGAGTAACCTTTTCCTAACAGGAACGTCCTAAGGTTTCAGCTTTTTAACTGATCATTTGTAGTTGGCTGATTTGCAGGAACAAAAGTGAATCCATCTCGAACATACAAGATCTGCCTGTCACTGGCCAATGGATTTTTGCAGAAACTCAGACAAAGGTCCTCTCCTGAAGCTTACACTCCAGTGGATATAAAAGTTGTTTTGGTCTGCGTGACGCCTACCAGGAAGCCCTGACTTTTAGAAGTTCACTATTCAGGTAAAGAACACTGATTCCCCAAGGACCATATAACAAAGCCTCAATTCTCTGCGGACAAAATCAGAAGAAGAAGAATAAGAAGAAAAAACAAACAAACAAACAAACAAATACAATGGTTGGAAAGGAGGCAAGGGTCACTCCAGGTGGCTTCTATTAGCGACAATACGGCGGCAGGCGCAGTCAGGAGACCTGGCTGGGGCCTGAAAACTTCAAAACTGAGCTCTCACCTCCCGCCCGCTTCCCACCCTCAGAAGAGCAGTGGCGGTTGCGAGTCCGAGATCCCCGTAGCCCGCGGGGGAGGCAGAAGTTGCCCGGGAGAGGAGAAAGCAGACTCCTTCTTTGGCTTCTCTTCTTCCCCACCCCCCTAACATGGGCTTCGCCCTGGAGCGCTTTGCGGAAGCCGTGGACCCGGCTCTCACGTGCGGGCTGTGCGGCCAGGTGCTGGAGGAGCCCGTGTGCGCGCCCTGCGGCCACGTCTTCTGCGCCGGTTGCCTGCTGCCCTGGGCGGCGCGGCGGCGCCGGTGCCCCCTCCAGTGCCAGCCTCTGGCGCCGGGCGAGCTGCACCCCGTGCTGCCGCTGCGCAGCCTCATCCAGAAGCTGCGCGTCCAGTGCGCCTACCGTGCGCGCGGCTGCGGCCACACCGTGCGGCTGCGGGAGCTGGCGGCGCACGTCCAGCACTGCGCGTTCCGCCCCGCCAGCTGCGGTCGCTCCTCGCTCTTGGGCAGCTTCTCGGGCGGTGGGGACAGCGCGGCCGCTCGTGGACCCGGGGTGCGGGGCCTCGCCTGGGGGCGGAACGAGAAGGCGCTGGCGGCTCAGCTCTGGTCGCTGCGTGGCGAGGTGCAGCTCACGGCCCGCAGGAACCAGGAGAAGTTGACCCAGTCCATGGCTCACGTCCGCAACCTCGCCGGGGACCCGGGCGGCGGCCTTGGCAGGGTAAGCGCAGACGGAGAGGGCTGGGGGGCGATCGGGCGGGCTGGGGAGAGGGAAGTGTCTTTCTGGCACTTTGGGAAGGTATCACCCTTCTTTGCTCCCCAATCTTTCTCCGCTGTCACTCTCTCCCGAATGCGCTTCTACCGCGGCTGACGAGGGGGCGTCCCTTTTCCAGTTATCTGAGGTTTGGGAAGAGTTCAACAGATTGGATTCCAACTTCCACCCTGCAGAAGGAGGTATTGGGAAAACTCATTTTCCCACCCGAATTCGTGTTCCCCATCCTTCACTCTCCGGCTCGTGTCGGTGCTTGGTGCCCTTGGCGGATACCTGGGGCAAGTCCGAGGAGGAGAGGCGTTGGCTGTGCCTGACTTACTCCCTGCCCAACTGCCCCATCCATCCGCTCCCCTGTACTCTGGAGGGGCCGGACACGCTCAGGGCTTGAGAGATGCGATTTCTCAGACCTACAGGGTTCCTCAGCCCGACCCTCCCCGAATGACCCTTCCTGGCCTCTGGGTCTCGGGTGAGCGGTGGTGGTGAGTGTGTGGGTGTCCGCACTCGGAAGCCTGGATCCTGGGCAGAGAACAGCCACATCGATCAGCAGTCGGACTGGCCCCGAGAGCCCCGGGCAGTTGCTGTTGCCGGTGGTTTTTGTTTTGTTTTGTTTTGTTTTGTTTTGTTTTGTTTTGTTTTTTGTTTTTTGTGGAAGCTGTTGGTCCTGACCTGTGCTCTTGGGCTGCCTGCTTTCCCACGGAATAAACAAGTTTCCTTGTATCACCCTATGCAACGAGACGTGTTTATAGAGCTGGTACTTCTCTCCTGGAGGACTCTGCAGTGTTTGACACTGTTGACCGCTGCCATGGTGAGCAGGGATTTAGCAGAACTTACACTCCATTCAAGGAGCTGTTTTCATTCTTCAGCTCTCCCTGGGAGGAGCAACCTCAACCCCTTGGCTTGGGACTGACTGCTTAGTGCTGCCTCCAAATCTGACAAGGAGAGAGGGGCTAAAATATTTTTACCCTGGTTAGGGGAAGCACACAGTGCACTCACAAAGGAGATGTCAGGGTTCTTTCTCTGGCCTATTGATAGACAAGTGATCTTACAAATGGGAGGACATAGAGAAAAGCCCCGAAGCACGTTCTACGGTAGCGGTCCAGGCTTCAAAGTCTTAGAGAAACGATGATTGATGGAAAGGAGCAACAGCTAGGATTATAGGATGGAGAAGGCCACGCCATCAGTTAAGCTCTAGTTCTGAGAAGTGAGGAACTACAGGTGATGCACAGATTAATGGTCTCAGAGGTGCTCGGTGCTCCTCGGAAATGCTTTCTCACTACCAGTAGGGGCCGCTGTGTGCACTGCATGGGATCTGCTGGGTGGAGAGGTTGGGTGGTGATTGTAGTGGTGATCTCTAGCTTTCTTTTTCCTAAGTAACTTCCAAATGACTGCTTCCCTAAGATAAGTTACTATGGCAATGACCACGACCAAAACTCACACAGCATTGTGCTATTTTATATTTAAATTGATATTTACTGAAAAAAAAACAGGTTGTAAACATAATGCCTGTTTGCTTAACTATTATTGGACCATCAAGGAAGAAATACAGTACCCATACTACATACCACTTTACTTAGCAAGAACGCTCTTTTTTTGTTATTATTATTATTATTATTATTTTTCAACACATGTGTAAAGCCAAATGGGGATGTTATTTGAAACGAGGATCACTTCGTGGAGGCTAACAGATCCTGTATTACAGCAGAAATGCAACTACCAGGGTCAAAAGAAATTTGTGACTAGCTCAGCATTTTTTAAATTCCCTAAGACTGGCTGAAGTGAAACTATTGCACTCTAAGATCCATGGACAAATAATTTTACTTTTCTAGAACAGAAAGTAAAAATAAAGATTCCTGCAAGGTTAAAAAGAAAACCAATCTGTTTTAAATTAGATGTCAAAATTAGATGCTGCAAGTGTAAACTCCAAAACTATTTTGTGATTTTTGAAAATAATATTTTCCCTTTGACACATAAGTTGTTCTCTTTA